>MKYO02025737.1:0-11466 GCA_002013955.2 Citrus medica
ATGACTCATTACTCACATTTCGCGACGACAAAAGGTACAAGTTGAAATTTAAACCATTTGAAGTTATATTCCCTCGATGGTTGGAATATGTTGGCTTCTACAATATCCGACCGGAGTTGCGGAGTGCAGACCCCTGGAAAGTCATCGCAGTTAAGAGCGCGCCACAACAAGAGCCCGGAACTGGCGATTGCGGTGTTTTTGTTTTGATGGTTACGATGTATTTAATGTTCGGGCTTGGCTTGGAGTTTAACGCTAGTCATGTCGAGTACTTTAGAAAGAAAATTGCAGTTGACATTTTTAATGACGATATTGTATTGTAAACCGTTCATCGTAATTTGAATATTGACACTTGAAGTTTCATTTTAATTTGTGCACTAAAATTTATATATATGTTACTGCTCACATTTGAATATTTAAAATCAAAATAAATTTTAATGACATATAAATGTTAATACACAAAAACAATTACAGTTTTAACCAACGAAACACAAAAACAACTAAGTTCGAGTCGACGCAATGGGATTCTTACATCGCTTACGATTATGGCCCAGTTCATGACACCGCCCGCATCTTACAGTTCGCCGGTTAACGTCCTCGCCAGCCGAGGGTATTCTGAGCTCTTTACGACGACCAGGTGGTGGTGCCTCAACTGGTGGGTATACTTGCATCTCCTGAACTTCATCTGGAACTTGCCAATCAGCCACATCACCAACTGGCTCTACTGGTTCTGCATAAGCCATCGCCAACGATTCTGTAATGTAAAAGTCCGAGCAAAGGTTAATAAAATCCACCCGGTGTGTTACACATGCTGCAATTGCATGAGCACATACAAGCTGATCAAGCTGAAATACTCTGCAGGTGCAAGTTCTTTTTTGCAAGTCAACCAAACCTTCCTTAAGCCCACCACCTATAACTTGAAATCGATGCGGAGACACCGGCCGAACTGTCATTCTTTCAGCTATAGTTCTCCTCTCAGTGACTATTTCATCCGCCCATGTTGTTAGCCGAGTAGTCATTGATTCAGCCACAATTTTCTTATCATAAAACCATTGCTGCATTGTTTTCCTAAAGTGATCAACAAGATGAGTAACAGGAAATTTTCGAGGTTCCCGCATGAAAGAATTAACACTCTCCGCGATGTTGGTGGTAAGTATGCTGTACCTCCTACCTTCAAACTGAGACCTTGCCCAATTACACGTACCGACATTATTTTCTAGGTAATCAGCTGCACCCGAGTGGATCATCCACAACCCTTCAAGTTGTCTCTTAAATTCCTCGTGGCCATATGCTTTTGCTGCATTAATAAAGGCAGGCTCAAATTCATCCCAACGAGCTTTGGACATTTTAAATTGTGACTTAATGTTACCTTTGACGTGGTAAAAACAAACGCCATGAGTTGCATTATGAAATACTTTAAGAACGGCTCTCCTTATGGCAGTGCATCGATCAGAGATAATTACCAACTCAGGTCTATCGCCAATCACACCGTATAACTTCATCATAAACCATTCCCAAGCCTTATTGTTTTCTGAATCCATGATCCCAATGGCTAACGGATACAATTGATTGTTACCATCAAGGCATGTTGCCACGAACATGCTTCCACGATATAATCCCTTCAGATGAGTACCATCTACAGCAATAACAGGCCGGATGTACTGCATAAAGCCCTTGATGGAAGATCCGAGTGCTACAAAATAGTACAAGAAATTACCATCTCCATCTTGCTCGAGGTGAGTGACTGTACCCTCATTCGCTGTAGTTAGTACGTGAGAGTATTTAGGGAGCAAGTTGTATGACTCTGCAGGGTTGCCTCGAACTATTTGAAGACCAACTTCTCTCGCACGATATGCCTGCTGGTATGTTAAATGAACACCGTATTCCTGTTGCATATCTGCTCTTATGTCATTCGGAGTATAAATCCTCTTGTCTTGAATATATTTATCTGCGATAATATGACCGACAACCCGGCTCCTTACTTGATGACGTCCATCAACCAATACCTCATTATGACAAGTGTGTACATTGTCAATTCTTTTTACCACCCAAGGAACATTTTGCTCGTTCGAACATCTAGTAGCTCGAATACGCCATTTACATGATTCTGAACAACAGTGAGCCTCGAAACGTGTCGTAGTAGACCGTGCAATCTTGAAATCAAACTTATCTCTAAAGGCAACCTTGCGTAGTTGTAATATAAACTCATTCTTCTCAGCAAATAGCTTACCCACAGTGATATCATCTGAATCACAACTGCTAACAAAGCTTGGACCAACCATGTTCGAAGGCAAAGTTGGAGCAAGACTTGTAAGGGGGTCAATTCGCCTTCTCGATCGAACCATAGAAGGACTAGGTCTATTGCCTCTGTTATTCACAGGAGTATTGTCTTCACACTCATCGTCGTGCTGAAAAGACGGAACATTCGAAGGACCGGCTCCTCCATCATCACCATCATTATTGAAATGAGTGCCCCTCGTATTATTAGAAGGTTCTGCACAAACATTATCCCCCTCTGTCTCATGATGAAAATCATCATTATCCCGAAAATCATTGTTGTGATACGGAGAATACCGTTGCTCCAACAACGTCATTATTAGAAATACCGTTGCTCCAACATCCTCTAACGTAACGCCGTTATCATCAATGTTGTCATAATTGTCGTGGATTGGAGAGTAATATTGCTGCAGCGATATTGTTCTTGGCAACACCTCTTCATCATTTTCGGGGCCAGACATATTTGCTCTAAATGAAGTTTCTATATCGACATGTAGCTCAATACCTTCACTCGGAACTCGAGGTGATGTAGTCACGAATATAGGAATGCATCCAAAATTGGCTACGTCAGATGCCATATGCAACACAACCCTCACCATTTCATCATCAAATATATCCATGGGCAGTGCACATACATGATATAATGTGTTACTAGACCTCAAAGTTGTCTTCATTGTGATACTATATTCATTAGCGTTTATTTGTAACACCTCATATACTCTTGCCAATAACTGATCAAACAAACAATTTTTCCCAACCAAAAAAGCTCGATTTTTACCATTCACATACTCCATACGGCCATCCTCTAATATCTCCCACCAACCATCGTAACACAATTCAAGTACAACTGAATCCATTAAGCCTGAAATTATAAACAAAAATTATTTAAATCCGGATCAAATTAATACAGTTTCAATGAATCTCCAAGTTTTAGTGCGACAGGGAGCCTGTCGCACCAAGTTTTGGCGCGACGGGGAGCTTGTCGCACCAAAACTTGGTGCGACGGGGAGCCTGTCGCACCAAAACTTGGTGCGACGGGGAGCCTGTCGCACTAAGCAAGGTGCGACAGACAGCTTGTCGCCAGATTTACACTCATCACCCACGACTCAGTTCAGTTCAGTAAATGCAGAAAATAACTCAGAAAATAATTCATACCACTAGTGATGCCGATTAGTCTTGGATTCAGATATATTATGATCGGATTTCACTTTTTCCGTTGCCTTTTGCCGTCGTCGTTGCTTGATGATTCAGAAAGCTCTGTTTGGTTTAACGATATTGGAGAAAGATTATCGCTTTTGATGTGTAAAGAAGGGTAATTTAGGGAGAAAGGCTTCTAATTGGCTAATGTTGATATAAAAAAATATGAACGGTTAATTGTGAAAATAATAAAATATTAATGGTTATTTTCGTAAATTTCCCATATATTATTGACTTGAATTATTTGTATAACATTTTGACAACTATTACTGATTCACCAAAAGTTTAATCATTAAGGGCAGATTACAATCAGAGCGTGAAAAGGCAACGAGAATGGGGAAATTAAGAGAACACAAACAAAAGTCAACGGTCTAGTTCTGAAATTTTTAGAAGTCAACATTCAAAACAAAATAAAATACAAAAACAGCATTCAGATTAAAGTTAACTTGGAATGTTAAATTCGGAATAAAATTAATTAAGCTGCATTTGCTAATTTTCTATTCATCAAATGGATTCGATATCAATACACACACACAATACATTATTTGGAGGAAAAAAAAAGCAAATGAGGTCAATTTGAATATATATATTTATGCAAACCATTGTATTTAATTAATAAAGTCAAACTTGATGATAATACAGAATCGTCGACAAGAGGTAAATTCGCAAGATTTACTGTTAGGATTTCTCTTGTAAAACCTCTAGTCTCTCAAGTTGATCTGAATGAAAGGGTTCAGAAGATTGAATATGAACGGCTACCAATCATTTGTTTTAAGTGTGGCAGATATGGTTACAACAGTGGGGATTGCAGTGAGAACATTAAGGATGAGCAGTCTGGAGGAGAAGAGATTTCAGGAAAAGACAACTAATGAATAGATGTGCATGTAGTACAGGAGGATGGAAGGTCTGAGGATACCCACTTTGAACCATTTGGACCTTGGATGGTTGCATCTAGGAGGGGTCGTAAACTAGCTAGTGGTAAGGAAACTGTGGGGGAGCCAAATAGAAATAGATCGATCCAAGGACATACTGTATCAAGATTTCAAGTATTAGATCAAATTCATGATGAGACTTTTAATCGTGTAACCCCATAAATTCATGCTTTTCCCCACACATATCTACAATTCCAAGCTACCACCAGCAAAGCTAACCATGAGACACTACCAGCCAAAGTCAAGCCTTCCAAAAGTGCTCTCCGAAGACAGCAAAGGAAAAAAGCTGCAGCTGTTGTACAGAACTTACCAGAGGACTTCCCATCAACCAAACCCTTCCAAATAGCTTATATTTCCTTTGTACCATTGACTAGCCATAAAAACGACGTAAACAATATACCCCATGCAAACCCTAGCTTCATCATTTGTCCTTTTACCTATGGCAAGTCCACTGGCCATATTACAACTACCGGTCCAACCACCTTAGATCCAACCAACCATACTGTGGTGTTTTGCTCGCCCCAGCTGAGTACACCTATGAAACACAACTTTACTAATAACACCTTGGCTGATGATGAGTTACAAAAAATTCAAAATCCACATTCTCCTAATCTACATGATCCCTCTGACGCTATGGATGGTTTTGATGATGGGGGTGTTGATAATACTACCAGAGAACATGTCGTAACAGAAAACTGATGCAATTAAAGAAGCCATGTCTGAAGGTGAGGAGTCAATGGTGGAGGAAACGCTAGGAGCATGCATACAACAGGTTCATGGGCAGTAGATACAAGGATCATTTACCTCTTTGTGTACATTATATTATGATGATGTCGGTATTGTTTTGGAATGTTCAGGGAACAGCTTCCCATTCTTTTAGACAAACCTTTAAGACCATTATTCAAAGTTATAAGCCGGCTATGGTAGTGATTATGGAACCGTGAATTAATGGACAGAAAGCAGACAATTTCATTAAGGCAAGTGGTTTTGATTGATCTCATAGAATGGAAGCAGTAGTTTTTCGGGAAGAATCAGTTTGATGTAGAGATTATTTTCAATCACAAGCAATTTATTCATTTTAAGCTGAAGCGTAACAATGTGTTAATATCTTGGGTTACTGCGGTGTATGCTAGTCCAGTTCCGGTTATCCATCGTGAGCTCTGGGATCACCTTAATCACCTAGCTACTATCACCAATGATCATTGGATTGTTGGAGGTGATTTTAACTCGATCCTATTTCCAGGAGAGAAGATTGAGGGGTCTTCTACGGCAAGCAGTGTTTGTAAAAATTTTAACAATTGGTTTCACAAGAATAGGCTTCATTATTTGCAGTTTAAGGGCCCCATATACATATGGTCCCATGGCTCCCTTTCAAAGTGCCTTGATCAAGTTGTGTGTAATATGGCCTGATTTTTATAGAATCCTAATGCCTCGGTGCTGCATTTGCCAAAAGTTGCATCCGACCATCACCCTGTCCTAATTAGATTTGATCAAAGTTCCCGAAATAACAATTTCCAAAGCGTTTTCGTTTCATGGCTGCTTGGTTGACAGATTCGAGGTTTGCAGATTTTATGAAGACTCATTGGAATAATGAAATGCCTTATTATTGGGCTGTTTCGGAGTTTATCCAACAGGTGCAGCACTGGAATAAGAATAGCTTTGGGAATATTTGCCAAAAGAAGAAGATTTTGCTGGCCAGGATTGAAGGAGTTCAAAGAGCTTTAGAAAAACGATCTCTCCATAGTTTATACCGCCTTGAAGCTAAGCTTAAAAGGGAGTTGGAGGAGGATTTGATGCAAGAGGAGCTGTTGTGGTTACAGAGGTGGAGAATGGATTGTATTTTGTTTGGTGATCGAAATATTGCATATTTCCATCAAAAAACAATTACTAGACAACGTCATAACAGGATAAATGCAATTAAGGCAGAGGATGGTTGGTGGCTCTATGACATGGATGCTATCAAACAACAGGCTACCAATTTTTTCTCTAAACTTTACACATCAGAGCAAGGGGTGTACACACTTTATCAGATTTGTGGTGCTTTTCCGCGAGTTGATGACTATAGATTGGAATCCCTAGCTACTGAGATTGAGGAAAAGAAAATTCGGCATGCAGTTTTCAATATGAGCCCTCTTAAAGTGCCAGATGTAGATTATTTGCATGCAATTTTTTTTCAGAGTCAATGGCACCTCTGTGGGTGAGTCCTTTTGTAAGGCAATTAAGGAGGTTTTTCAAACTCAACGTATTCCTGCTGAGGTTAACAGAACTGTGTTGGTCCTCATTCCAAAGACAGAGCAACCAACTTCTTTTAGTATGTATCGTCCTATTAGCCTCTGTACTGTGACGTATAAAACAGTCACTAAGATTATAGCTAATAGATTGCAGAAGTTGCTCCTTGATTTGATTGGACCCCATCAAACCAGCTTTGTACATGGCCGCCATATCACTGAAAAGATTATAGTTGCACATGAGATTATCCATTCCATGAGGAGGAAAAAATGGCGCAAAGGCTCAATGGCAATAAAGGTGGATTTAGAGAAAGCATATGATAGGCTGAGCTGGTCTTTTATTCAAGAAACTCTTCAGAGCTGAATTTACCGACTATGCTTATTAATCTCATCATGAAGTGCATCACCACAACCACAATGAATGTGCTCTGGAATGGTGAGCTTTCTTCTGAATTTCATCCAGGAAGGGATGTTCGACAAGGTGATCCACTTTCGCCGTATATCTTTGTGCTTTGTATAGAACGCCTCAGTCATGGGAGACATTGATTCAACAAGGGCATTGGAAGCCAATTCGATTAGCGAGAATGAAAACCCCTTTGAGTCATTTATTTTTCGTGGATGATCTATTGTTGCTATCAGAGGCGTCTACCTAGCAGGCTACGATTATTAATAAGCTTATAGATGAGTTTTCTGCTAGCTCGGGAGACAAGGTTAATAAATCTAAAACCTTGGTTTATTTTTCTGCTAATATTTTAGCCATGGAGGCTTCCAGAATTGGCTCTGATATGGGCTATACAGTCACTGACAATTTGGGGGAGTATTTGGGGGTCCCTTTATGCCATAGTCGGATGTCAAAGCAAACCTACCAAAATATTATTAATAAGGTTGATCAACGGCTTTCTAGATGGAATGCTTCTCACCTGACCTTAGCGGGACGCATCACTTTGGCGCAATCAATATTACAAGTTATTCCTATGTATGCAATGCAAACTACAAACCTGCCATGAAGCATAAAAATGAAGATTGATCAGTTATGTCGGCGCTTTATTTGGAGTGGTTCGGCTGAGCATAAAAAAATGAGTTTGGTTAATTGGGATGTGATTTGCACTCCAAAATGCAAAAGGGGTCTCGGCTTTAAGAAGTTGGATATTATGAATCATGCCCTCCTTATGAAGAACACTTGGCGATTAATTACTGAACCAACGAAGCTTAGTAATCAACTATAGCTAACTAAGTATGAGGTTCAGTTGGATGAGGTTCCTACAAGCTTGCCTACTCGATATGGGTCTCATTTGTGGAAAGCAATGAGAAGCATTTGGGAGAAAACTCGAGTGGGAATGCGGTGGAACATTGGTGATGGGGAGAAGGTTAGGTTTTGATGGGATTATTGGGTGACAACTTCAAGCCCTTTGGCTGAATTTGTGACACAACCAATTCTGAATACTTTACTTAGCAAACAGGTAGTAGATTTTGTTGATGAAACTAGAAACTGGAAACTGGAAACTGGAATTGGTCTTTGTTTAGTCACTTGTTGCCTAATAATACCCTTTTAAGATTGCTTCAGTTCATCCTCCTACAGCTTCTCACGGAGCTAACAATTTCTTTTGGGGAGTCTCCTCTAATGGAACTTTCTCTGTAAAATCTGCTTATGAGCTTTTAGATGATCCTATTGGCAATGAAGATAATAATTTTTGGCGTTTGGCTTGGAGTTGGAAGGGCCCCCATAGCATCCGTGTTTTTTTTTTTGCCCATCTTGCATGGTCGGTTGAAAAGAATGAAGGAACTTAATATGAGACATTTGGTTGTTTCTAATTAATGTGATAGATGTGGAGGGCCGGCTGAGGATATTCTTCATACACTCCGTGACTATGTTACGGCTAGAAGGGTATGGTCTTATCTCTTGCCTACCCATCACTCCCATAGCTTTTTTCTTTGCCCTCTTACTGATTGGCTACAGATGAGTCTGATGAGAAATACAAATGACACAAGTCAGGAGTATTGGAGAGTCTGTTTTGGAGTAGCGGTGTGGAGATTATAGTTTTGGAGGAATAACGTTCTCTTTAATCATGGCTCATGGGAGAGTGGTTTTATAGCCACAGACATAAAGGCTCGAACGCAGGAGATTTTACGCTGTATTCACCAACCTTTGCATGGGAAACAACAGCAAGTGGAGACACGGATCCGTTGGAAAGCTCCTATTTGGTCGTGTCTCAGTTTAAATACAGATGGTGCCATGAAGGGGTCTGGATATATTGGGGCTGGTGGATTGATTCGAGATTCCAATGGAAATTGGCTCATGGGCTTCACAGTTAACCTTGGAATGTGTTCAGTTCTTTCGGCTGAGCTTTGGGGTTTTTTGCATGGCTTGAGAGTGCTTGGGATTATGGCTTTAGACGTCTTCAAGTGGGAGTGGATAATAAGAGCGTAGTGCATCTTTTGGAAAGGGCTCATCATTCAGCCAACGAAAATGTAATTCTTGTCAAAGCTATTCGGGAATTATTAGCACGCAATTGGATCGTCCACATGGAGCATGTGTACAGAGAGGCAAATAGTACTGCGGATTTCCTTGCTTCCTATAGCCTAACTACACTCATAGGCTTGCATGTTCTTCTTTCTCCTCCCCCTGATATTGTTGGTTTACTTTGTAATAATGCTTATGGGATTGCACACTCTAATTTAGTGTTGCATTAGCTCTTCGTGAGCCCTTCTTTAATAAAAAAAATTAATAAAGTCAATGGACGCCGGCTAAACGTCTAAATTTTATATTAAACCTGATCGAGAAAAATGTTAAAATCATACAAAAGGCGCCCATTTATTTATATACCAATTTATTTACTTTATTAAAATGGGTCATTTTTTGGTACATATGATTGTATTTTTTTAAAATGCGAATCTGAAGTTTTTCAACATTATAAAAAAATTTCATAACAATATAAACTGATTGTTCGATAATTTTAATTTTTATTGACCTGTTAAATGTTGTGGAAAGTCTTCATTAACAAATTAAAGAAGTTAATTTTTCGTTTGTATGTTGTAAAAAACTAAAAGAGCTTGGAGAATGAGTCTCGTTACCAGATCAGAATTGAAGGAGAAATTTTCTCCAAAAGGACAAATTTTCCATCATTAATTTTTTAGCTCCACCTTTGCGGTCCACCACCAATCAAATTATTATTTTCTTTCTTAAAGGAAACTTCATTAATTTTAATAGTGAATTAAGAATATTTAGTTGGATTTCGTTATTTGTGTTTTTTTTAGGGGGGCGGGATGAACCGCTTTGACTCTTAAGAATTAAGATTTGTGCCAAATGTACAACCAAATCTTCATTGAATATGTAAATGTCACATTTGCTCTTTTATAATATTTTTTGTGTAATTACTTTAACACTCTGAATGAAATAGGAGTTTAAAAATTTATTGGAGACTCAAGTGGAAATTAAAAAAAAAATTAAAAGGAATGAAAGTGTCATTTATCTTTTAGAAATTGGACATACATACTCATTTTGTTAGTGAATTTCATTTATTTCAATGGACATACCCACCCACCATAGTGCATTAAAACTATATACTAGATGGCTTTCATCTCCGTCCAAATTTTATAAAATTTAATAATGAAAAAATAATTTGAATGTCTATTTAAAAAGTTCAGAAAATGACAATATCCACAATAGTATCTCCGAAGTTTCCACTAATATATTAATTACTTATTACAATAACCAATACAATAATCAATAATTCCTATGTTAGGTTGGTCAGCACCTCCTCCCCTTAACTTTAAGGTGGAGATTTAAGTTAACTGGTGATTTAATAACCTAAGCAGAAGTTGACAACCAGAAATCCAATCTGGAGAACAGAAAATGGCGAGCACAATCCAATTATGGCGAGCATCTACAATTAGAAAAATGGTCAAGGGTGTTAGAAGTTTTTCTAGTATTAACCCTTCAACGTTTAAGTCTGTATCAAAGATTTTTGCGGGATAGCTGGGTGTATGAGTAGTTGTATAAAAAAAAATTAATTAAAATAAACCAAAAAGAGAAAAGTTAGAAGAAACTCTTCCTTAAATAGTAAAGAATGATAGCGATGAGGAAAGATAATTGAAAATAAGGATAAGAAAGATCAGAGATCAATATTCAAATTTGGATTATATTAAGTAAGATTTCCAGAGTTCAAAAAGTCCCCCCTTATCCTTAGCCTTTTAGGAGTTTTAGTTCAAAATCCCCCCATATATCAGTGGAGTGGGTTTTTTGGATAAAACTTCCCCCTTTATCCTCCCTGCATTCTATGGTTATGGATTTGTCAGATAAGACTCCATTTCCCCCTCCCTAAAATCATGCAACTGTGAGTTTTATAGATAAAAAAACCAATCCCTAGGATTTCAAATGAGATGAGAAGGTGGTTTTGACTGAGTCTCTTCTCATAAAGTTAGCTACTCGGCCAGCCCTGCTCACTAAGACTCTTTGGATTGAATGGAATGGTGAGGCAAGTAAAGTCAAGTGTTTTGAGGAAAACCTAATTATAGTCGCCTTATTTTATCACCCAAACACATTTATCTGTCCTTGGCCTGACAACATGTCTAGTGAAACTTCTGTTTACCTCACAATATACAAAAATTAAGAGAAGAGTAGTGCTACATATTCTAAATTTTTCATCCAAAAAACTATCCTAAATGATAGGACATTCATCAAAATTTTCTATCATTAATTTATTAACTCCTCCTTTCTGGTTCACCCACTGATCAAATTATTAGTCTCTTTCTTAAAGGAAATTTCTTTAATTTTAATAGTGAATTAAAAACATCCAGTTAGGCTTCTTTCATTATTATTATTTGGGGAGGGGGGA
>MKYO02025737.1:11508-82456 GCA_002013955.2 Citrus medica
GGGGGGGGGGGGGGGAGGGGAGGGAGTGAGCCGCTTTAACTCTTAAGAATTAAGATTTGTGCCAATGTACAGTTAATCTTCATTGGACATGAAAATATCACATTTGCTCTTTTATAGTATTTTTTGTGTGATTACTTTAATATTCTAAATGAAATATGAATTTAAAATTTATCAAAGACACAAGTGGAAATATAAAAAAAGAAAAAGAGTTGAGAGGAATAAAAATGTCGTTTATCTTTTAAAAATTGGACACACATACCCATTTTGTTAGTGAATTTCATTTATTTTACTAGACATACCTACTCACCATAGTGCATTAAAATTATATACTAGATGGCTTTCATCTCCGTCTAAAATATATAAAATTTAGTAATGAAAAAATAATTTGAATGTCCATTTGTAAAAAATATTTAGAGTATGACAATGTCCGCAATAGTACCCCCAAGTTTCTACTAATATATTAATTATTTATCAAAATAATCAATAATCCTTAAGTTAGGTTAGTCGACACCTCCTCCCCTTAATTCTAAGGAGGAGTTTTCAATCTTCTCAATAAATGTGTCTTTAACTTTAAGAAATATATACGAAATTTTACTGTTTACAATGGAAGTAGAAATAATCGCTCAGGGTATTACTTATTTCATGTAAAACTCTCTTGTATTATTTATGACTTTATGTACGAGGCCTGAACTTTTTATTTTTTATTTTCCTCTTTTAACGACCACAGTCCCGAGAGGGTGTCTGTTAAACATATGGTACATGTAATGTGATTATATTTCAGACAATATCAGGCCCTTGCAACTCAAGATTGAGATTATTTCGAAGCCACTGGACCCGTGCAAACGTGTTTCAACAATATTTGGACGTTTGGCCACATCAAGCTAGAATATCAAGATTGATACTAAAAGCACCTCAGACGGATTACATGACACCCAAGGATAAATAGTTTAATAAACATCTACATATCCGCAGAAACATGAGCCTGTGGCTCTTTTGCCTCATTGTAGGATACCCTGTGAAGTTTTGGTTTACAAAACTAGTTATGATATAATTATTAATACATGGAAATTCATTCCGCAAATTGTTATAAAGGAGAATTGTTCAAGCAATACAAATCACATGTATCCGTCCCTGGCCCTACAACGTATACCTCACAATATATAAAAATTAAGAGAAGAGCAATGCTATATATCCCGAATTTTTCATCTAAAAATTTATCTCAAATGATATGGTATTAATTAATTAGTTAGGGACTATATCGTACGTCTCAAGAAGTATCCCACATTATTTGTGATGAATAAGGTTGAGATAATGTTTAGGAAGTATAGTGGGTGTCAAAGTAAGTAAATGAATCATATTCGAGTTGAATTGAATATGAATTTGTTTACAAAATTATAATTAATAAATAAAATTAAGCAAAATAAAATCCGTATTTCATTTGATTATTTCTATTAATTCTTCTAACGAATTGAAACGAATTAAATTAAATATTCATTTAATAAACGAATCGAATTCAAATCATGAGATTTTCATTCGTTTAATAAATGAATTAAATATGAACCAATAGGGTTGAGCACAAATTTAATATTCAATCAAATACAAATTTTTTATTATTTATAATTATTATAAATCATGAGATTTTCATTCGTTTAATAAATGAATTAAATATGAACCAATAGGGTTGAGCACAAATTTAATATTCAATCAAATACAAATTTTTTATTATTTATAATTATTATAAATCATGAGATTTTCATTCGTTTAATAAATGAATTAAATATGAACCAATAGGGTTGAGCACAAATTTAATATTCAATCAAATACAAATTTTTTATTATTTATAATTATTATAAATCATGAGATTTTCATTCGTTTAATAAATGAATTAAATATGAACCAATAGGGTTGAGCACAAATTTAATATTCAATCAAATACAAATTTTTTATTATTTATAATTATTATAAATCATGAGATTTTCATTCGTTTAATAAATGAATTAAATATGAACCAATAGGGTTGAGCACAAATTTAACATTCAATAAAATACAAATTTTTTATTATTTATAATTATTATATTAACTTTCAAACTTTAAACTTTTTTTATACATATTTATAAATAAATAAATAATTTAATTAAATGAATGGATCGTATCCTATTCATTTATGACACATTTGTTAAAGGAATCCTAAGTGAGTAAATGAATTAATGATCTTCCTCCCAAGAAAAAGCAAATGGTGGGTACAGCCAATTCATTTCTAAAGAAATCACGAGATAATTATCGATACAAGTACCAAAAAATCGACAACTATTGATACATATACCAAGAAATCACCAAGATCAACAATTGTCGACACATGTACCAACCTCTGTTCTCAAAAGAGTAATTTTTTTGGGCAAATCGTAAATATAATTGTGGCACCGTGTAATATTTGTATCTAACCGTTGGATATCAATAAACCTTATTAATTCAACTGCATCTAATAATTAAATGTAATTGTGATACGGTACCATAATTGTACCGTAACATGATCCAATTTTTTTATTGTAAATACTAGCTTCTTTGATTCTTCATCCTGTTGTAACCACGGTTATTCACTTATTTGTTCGGATGCCAAGGTCCTGAACATTGAGGTACGCTCTAGGAGTCATGTAAACCGGTAAATGAACAACATTCTCGTCACTTTATTAAGTTGTTCAATCACCAGGAAGCTAGAATAATGGCATAAAAATATAAACTTGTGGAAGATCTTGATTTTGTTAATTTTGTAAAGATGAAATACAGAGCAAAAAGAGGGGTGCTAGCTGATGCTGAAACCATAACAAACTCAAACATGAGTACAAGCGCATAATTCGCAAATTTTCAAGACAACTAAAACATTCAATTTCAAGACTAGTAGCCGTCCACGGTTCATCACCAAGTAATAAATGGAGAAACGGCCTTTTACTTTTTGTTATTTTTGTATTTAAGGATAGACTTCAATAAGGGACTTAATCCCATAAACAGGAGTTATCTTGAAGTGACTGAAACCAGCACCCAAGAATAGCTTTTCCCATTCTTTCTCAGTCCTCTCACTTCCACGAACAGCAACCATCATCAACATGTCGTACAATAGCTTTGCTTCGGTGAGCTGGGCGTCCTCTTTCTTTTCATTCATCACTATGTCTATGATTATTACCTTTCCTCTGTCACCTCTGCTTGCAATTGCTTCTCTGCATCTCTTGAGTATCTTCAAGCAATCTTCATCAACAAATGCATGAAAAATTGCCTGTCAAGTCACCCCCGATTCTCCGTTGATTAGACAGAAGACGAAATCATCTTAATACAATATCTCGAGAGCAATTAATATACCGAAGCTTACCTTGAAGAAAAAGGCATCCGCTGGAGGGATAGACTGAAACATGTCGCCTGCTATGAATTTCAAGTTGTCGGTGTCTGGCACTTTGGGAACAACGTGTGGGAGATCAAGTACCGTGCATTTTATGCCAGGAAATGCCTCGGATATGATCCTGGCAAAGGATCCTGTACCACCACCTACATCAACTAACGAACCTAAGCCCTGGAAAATTGGCTGGCAGTCCTTAACAATCAAGTTTGCCAGTTGAGAATCACTGGCCATGGCCTGATTGTAGATGCTGTTGAAATCAGGGTTTTTTGCCATGTAATCCCAAAAGACCGTTCCATCATTCGCAGTTTCATACGCTGAGAGCTCATTGTCTCTGAACCACCGACTCAAAAAATGGCATGGATTTACAAAAACTGGGTCAGTCAATGTCAAAACGACTGGTGATAAACAGTAGGGCTTGTCTTTGAGGAACAGCTTGGAAGTCAATGTGAGAGCATATGCTTCTTCTTGTTGTTGCTGAGCGCTTTGAACATTTGCTGTTGAAAAGAAGCCTGTGTGAACCAACAACCTCATTAGCTTGAATAGGCCATCAGCTTTTGCAGGATTAATCTCAAGTGCCGAAACTAACTCGGCGAGAGTGATGGGCCGTCCGTGTTTGTGAATTACTTCTGGAATGTCAAGCTCAACTGCACACTTGAGTGACGTTGAGCTCACATAGTTGTATATAATTTTAAACAGATGAGCTTGAGCTTCAAACATCTCTTTTGCTCCCTCATTTTGAGTTGGATCCATAATTTCAGTGACCGATAGTTATGCAGAAATTTGTTAAAATGAAAAGTGATAAGAGAGAAGAGAGTTGTAATCTAAGAAAAGAATGTTGTACATTTTATACGGCCAAACACGCCTCAATATATAGATTTTCAAGTTCTCCTGCGTTTTGATTGCATTCCCTTCTATTTATGGATTTGCATACTAATAATAATGAATATGGCCATTTTCGTTACTGTAAAATTTCCACACCGCTGCCGTGGATTGACTTAATTAACTTTCTACTATGAAGAAAGTGACTAGCGAAGGCAAAACTTCGGGTCGGATTCGGATATTGTAATGACTGAATTTTATTTAGATACAATCGATTTGAGTCTGGGTTGAATTTTAATTCGAGTATCTAAATTTTATATATTTTTTAATATTATATGTGTATATATTTTTTTGGATAACTTTATAAGTTTTAAATTTATTTCAATAAAATTTGACATGAAAATATAAACTTTAAGTGTTTAAAATTTTATATATGTATAATAAATGAGTCAAATAAATATAAATATTTAAAATAATATATTTTAAATAAAATTCAGGTTTCGGATTTATCAAGTGATGTCCAAGACCGACCCGATTTCATATCTATTACTCGACCCACAATGTCTGGGTACGGTCTAGGTTTGGATCGGACATGTATTTTTACCACCTCTAAAAGTGACTCTATGAGATTGTTTATTGCAAGGCTGCTAAAAAAAAATTGGTTCAGTTGAGAGTCAATGGCGAAGCTATTAGGAAATTAGTGGGTGAAGTAGACACACAGTTAAAATAAAATTGAAAGAAAATAAAGAACAAACACAAAACGGACACAAAAAATTACGTGGTTTGACTTTTAGCTTATGATCATGGAAGAAGCCAAAAAAAATTATATTAATAAAAAAAATATAAATATTATAATATTTTAACTCACTTTTTAAATTTTAATACACTCAAACTCTTAAAATACTAAAATAAGAATTTATAATTTTAAATTTTTTAAATTCTTTCTAAATACAAAAAAAATTTCTCAAAATTAAATAAATAAATGAGAGAATGGGCCCTACTATTGCCGTATTGAATGTTCTGCTATAAATTTTCAACAAACCGCGGCAGGCTTTGACTTTTTCTCTTCAAAATTGTTATGTGCTTGTTGCCTTTTCCTGCTCTGATTGTGACTACTGATAGTAGCTGGAGGCCTGACCGACTTCGGAAAAGAAATTAAGGCAAACTGTGTCCTTATCTGTTAGAAAAATAATTAAAATAATAAAAAGTTACTCCTCAGTCACAACTCACAAACGGAGGTTACTATGTTACGGAATCTGTAACATACAGCACCCAATGCATGCACCACAGGTGTCCTGCTTATGGGAAAAAACAGGGAGCAAATGCTTTTGTCTGTAGCTGGTTAAGGAGAAGGATTTAGATCCTCTCCTGAGCGTTTTTTATTTTTTATAAATTTTATATTATATATTATTATTATTATTATTATTATTATTATATAATGAAAATTTAATTAATTTTTAAATTTATTAACTATTAGTTATATTAATAAAATTTATTTAAAAAAAATTAGATTCGGACAAAATCCTAATCTTAAGCAGAATCAGTAACTTATAAATCTTGTAACTTAGGGTGCGTTTGGAATTGAAGTTGGGCAGCTGTAATTTAAAAGTTATAGTACTAAAGTGTTTGATAAACACTAACTACTGTAGCTTTTAACCTATGTTGATATAATTTTTCACTTGTATAATATAAAATTTATTATATCTTTAATAATTTTGATAAATTTATTATTTAAAATTTATATTTACTATATATTATATGAAACCAGCACCCAAGAATAGCTTTTCCCATTCTTTCTCAGTCCTCTCACTTCCACGAACAGCAACCATCATCAACATGTCGTACAATAGCTTTGCTTCGGTGAGCTGGGCGTCCTCTTTCTTTTCATTCATCACTATGTCTATGATTATTACCTTTCCTCTGTCACCTCTGCTTGCAATTGCTTCTCTGCATCTCTTGAGTATCTTCAAGCAATCTTCATCAACAAATGCATGAAAAATTGCCTGTCAAGTCACCCCCGATTCTCCGTTGATTAGACAGAAGACGAAATCATCTTAATACAATATCTCGAGAGCAATTAATATACCGAAGCTTACCTTGAAGAAAAAGGCATCCGCTGGAGGGATAGACTGAAACATGTCGCCTGCTATGAATTTCAAGTTGTCGGTGTCTGGCCCTTTGGGAACAACGTGTGGGAGATCAAGTACCGTGCATTTTATGCCAGGAAATGCCTCGGATATGATCCTGGCAAAGGATCCTGTACCACCACCTACATCAACTAACGAACCTAAGCCCTGGAAAATTGGCTGGCAGTCCTTAACAATCAAGTTTGCCAGTTGAGAATCACTGGCCATGGCCTGATTGTAGATGCTGTTGAAATCAGGGTTTTTTGCCATGTAATCCCAAAAGACCGTTCCATCATTCGCAGTTTCATACGCTGAGAGCTCATTGTCTCTGAACCACCGACTCAAAAAATGGCATGGATTTACAAAAACTGGGTCAGTCAATGTCAAAACGACTGGTGATAAACAGTAGGGCTTGTCTTTGAGGAACAGCTTGGAAGTCAATGTGAGAGCATATGCTTCTTCTTGTTGTTGCTGAGCGCTTTGAACATTTGCTGTTGAAAAGAAGCCTGTGTGAACCAACAACCTCATTAGCTTGAATAGGCCATCAGCTTTTGCAGGATTAATCTCAAGTGCCGAAACTAACTCGGCGAGAGTGATGGGCCGTCCGTGTTTGTGAATTACTTCTGGAATGTCAAGCTCAACTGCACACTTGAGTGACGTTGAGCTCACATAGTTGTATATAATTTTAAACAGATGAGCTTGAGCTTCAAACATCTCTTTTGCTCCCTCATTTTGAGTTGGATCCATAATTTCAGTGACCGATAGTTATGCAGAAATTTGTTAAAATGAAAAGTGATAAGAGAGAAGAGAGTTGTAATCTAAGAAAAGAATGTTGTACATTTTATACGGCCAAACACGCCTCAATATATAGATTTTCAAGTTCTCCTGCGTTTTGATTGCATTCCCTTCTATTTATGGATTTGCATACTAATAATAATGAATATGGCCATTTTCGTTACTGTAAAATTTCCACACCGCTGCCGTGGATTGACTTAATTAACTTTCTACTATGAAGAAAGTGACTAGCGAAGGCAAAACTTCGGGTCGGATTCGGATATTGTAATGACTGAATTTTATTTAGATACAATCGATTTGAGTCTGGGTTGAATTTTAATTCGAGTATCTAAATTTTATATATTTTTTAATATTATATGTGTATATATTTTTTTGGATAACTTTATAAGTTTTAAATTTATTTCAATAAAATTTGACATGAAAATATAAACTTTAAGTGTTTAAAATTTTATATATGTATAATAAATGAGTCAAATAAATATAAATATTTAAAATAATATATTTTAAATAAAATTCAGGTTTCGGATTTATCAAGTGATGTCCAAGACCGACCCGATTTCATATCTATTACTCGACCCACAATGTCTGGGTACGGTCTAGGTTTGGATCGGACATGTATTTTTACCACCTCTAAAAGTGACTCTATGAGATTGTTTATTGCAAGGCTGCTAAAAAAAAATTGGTTCAGTTGAGAGTCAATGGCGAAGCTATTAGGAAATTAGTGGGTGAAGTAGACACACAGTTAAAATAAAATTGAAAGAAAATAAAGAACAAACACAAAACGGACACAAAAAATTACGTGGTTTGACTTTTAGCTTATGATCATGGAAGAAGCCAAAAAAAATTATATTAATAAAAAAAATATAAATATTATAATATTTTAACTCACTTTTTAAATTTTAATACACTCAAACTCTTAAAATACTAAAATAAGAATTTATAATTTTAAATTTTTTAAATTCTTTCTAAATACAAAAAAAATTTCTCAAAATTAAATAAATAAATGAGAGAATGGGCCCTACTATTGCCGTATTGAATGTTCTGCTATAAATTTTCAACAAACCGCGGCAGGCTTTGACTTTTTCTCTTCAAAATTGTTATGTGCTTGTTGCCTTTTCCTGCTCTGATTGTGACTACTGATAGTAGCTGGAGGCCTGACCGACTTCGGAAAAGAAATTAAGGCAAACTGTGTCCTTATCTGTTAGAAAAATAATTAAAATAATAAAAAGTTACTCCTCAGTCACAACTCACAAACGGAGGTTACTATGTTACGGAATCTGTAACATACAGCACCCAATGCATGCACCACAGGTGTCCTGCTTATGGGAAAAAACAGGGAGCAAATGCTTTTGTCTGTAGCTGGTTAAGGAGAAGGATTTAGATCCTCTCCTGAGCGTTTTTTATTTTTTATAAATTTTATATTATATATTATTATTATTATTATTATTATATAATGAAAATTTAATTAATTTTTAAATTTATTAACTATTAGTTATATTAATAAAATTTATTTAAAAAAAATTAGATTCGGACAAAATCCTAATCTTAAGCAGAATCAGTAACTTATAAATCTTGTAACTTAGGGTGCGTTTGGAATTGAAGTTGGGCAGCTGTAATTTAAAAGTTATAGTACTAAAGTGTTTGATAAACACTAACTACTGTAGCTTTTAACCTATGTTGATATAATTTTTCACTTGTATAATATAAAATTTATTATATCTTTAATAATTTTGATAAATTTATTATTTAAAATTTATATTTACTATATATTATTAACTTTTATTTCATAATTACAATTTTTTTTTCACAGCAGCGGTAGTTTAAAAACTACAATACCTCAATCTCAAACACATCCTTAATCTGATGCCTAACAATAAATCAGTGGGGTCGATATTTGAAGATATTGTTAGCATCAATTGGTCCAGCCGATCATTGAGGTGGAGGGCGAAAAAGAATTGAGAGTATTCCTCTTGGATAGTTTGATATGTGCACTCACACATGGAGGTATCAATATCATCGAGCTATATCTTTCAGTATAGTTATGTCTCCTTACTCTTCAGTGTGCTTTTAATAATTTGTTTAAATGGGTATTTTTAATAGATTGATCTATTTGTGCGTTACGAGTTATAATTGCAATTCTATGTATTTGAAGTAAAATAAATGCTTTTACTTAGTTTGGAAAAAGATCATTGAAAAATGTGTCTCATATCCGGCAGGAACATTAGTCGTATGTTTGGTTATAGGTGCCAATATTTTCATTATTTGGGCAATGATTATTATAGAACTTTTGCTGCATGTAACAACAATATCATTACTAATATCGAAGAACTTATCACAAATAACACAAAAATTGGGACGGCTGTTACATACACATGCCGGCGTTTGTTAATGTAAAGGTAGGGAAAAAGAAAAAGAGAGAGAGAAACTAGCACAAAAGAACAAGATGAGCTTGACTTAAAGATGCCTCTCAATTTTTGACTCCAGTCATTCTTCATGGTTGCACATGTAGCCAATGCTAGTTAACTAATAGTGCTTGCATACTCTTATATGGTCTTATCCCCTCCTCAGATAAATTTTACTACACTTTATTAATATATGTAATCCTCAAAATTTTGACATGTTAATTTATGCTTTAAAAGTAAAATTCTAAGTGAATAAGTTTTATTTTCATTGCAACATACTATAAAGTCCCATAAAAAATTTAAAAAAAATAGTTTATATCTATTTGAGTATATCAAAATTCAAAAGATAGTTTAAAAAGTAACATAATCAACAGATAAATACTGAATTCTTATCCAATCTCATTAAATATCCCTTAAGTTATATAATTTTTTATTTACCAATAAAATTTTATTTTATTTTTAAGTAAGTCCCCAAGTCAACTCTTTTTCCCTTTTTTTAATTAGAGTTAGAGACATTTTATAAAAAAAATTAAATTAAATTATACATTCATTTAATAAATTGAATTCATTATGAGACTAAATTGTTAGTACTGGTTTAACTTATTATAAAAAAATATTATAGTCAGGGATGGGCATCGGATCGAATTCGAATTTAGCTTCAAATCTGATCGGAAGAAATTTATATAATCTGATCAAATTTGATTTGATTGGATCGGATTCAATCAATCGGATAATCCAATTGGATTTGCACGATTGCTTAAAAAAAGTAGGAATTAAATGAGAACCTAAAGCTAAACCCAGTCCGTAAATCCCAAAAAAAATTAAACAATTTACATCCCAGTCGTGCAACCGATGACCACACCACACCCATGGACCAAATCAAAATGGAATCGAACAAAACCTAGTTGCCAACGACACAAACCAAATGAAACCCAGCCACACCTTGATGATGCCCAACTGCCACAACATCCTCCAAAGCCACGACGCCAAAGAAAGTCAAGACACAACCCAAATTGTTGGTAGATGTATCTTGATCGACATCGACGTCCAGTAGGCCAATTGCATGCCGCACGTCATTGAGGTTCCAGAGGATCACCTGACAACGACAGCAACCTCGCGACTTGTTCATGGTAATCCCAATGCATGGTGACTCCTTGATTTATGTTTGAAACTTTGAATTTTATACTTGTCTATACTTGTCTAGCTAGTGATTATCAGTTCAATTGGGTTGCTCTATTGTGTCAAATCTTGCTACAATGTGGAGTTGTGCTATTTTTGACGATAAGGTGTGTTAAAAGTGATGGCCGGTGCCAACCATTCAACCATTCAACCATTCAACACGGCCCGTCATTATTGGTGGTACCGTGTTGACTTATTCTATAAAAAAAAGGGCCAAATTTTTGGCTATATAAAGAGGGCTTCCCACTCTCACTTTTCATCCAATCTTGAGAGGCAATTTTGTAGAGAGAATTGAGAGTTGTGAGGCTGTCTCTTATACACATCTCTACAATACTTGTAACTCTTTTTCACTAGTAAAATATTTCCTTCTGTCTTCTCCCGTGGACGTAGGCTAAAAGCCGAACCACGTAATTTTCTAGTGTCCTTTATTGTGCTTGTTCTTTATTTTTCTTTCAATTTTATTTTAGCTGCGGTCCTACTTCACCCACAAATTTCCTAACAGTGGTATCAGAGCTATTGGTTATATTTTTTTGAGTCGGGTACTGTTCACGTATACGGTACTATTTACATACGCGGTACTGTTAACGTATATGGTACTATTCACGTGTACGTTACTGTTTACGTATACGGAACTGTTCACGTATACGAAACTATTCACGTATACGGTACTGTTCATGTATACGATACTATTCATAAGAAACGGTGGGAGCGATCCAAGAATTTTGCAGTGCAAAGCAGGGAATAGTGGTGTGAGTAAAACAATTGTGTGGTTTTGTACATGTTTAGGAAAGTTCTGTCACAAAGGCGATAAGAGCTTAAAGAGTCTGGGTTTTAAGTGAGACCATTGTGACCCCTCCAGTCTTTCCTGGGAACTTTCCTGGTGTACATTCTCACACATACTCACAACTATTCAAGGTGGTATACTAGTTTGTGTGCGGTATTTATTAACAAAATGGCGGCAAAGTATGAAATTGAGAAGTTTAACGGAAATAATTTTTCGTTGTGGAAAATGAAGATGAGAGCAGTATTGAGAAAAAAAATAATTACTTGGCAGCAATTGGAGAAAGGCCCATGGAGATAATTGATGACAAGTGGAACGAGGTAGACGGCAATGCCATTTCTGATCTACACTTGGCACTTGCAGACGGAGTATTATCCAGTGTGGCAGAGAAAAATACAGCAAAGGAAATATAAGATACTCTCACAAAATTGTACGAGACCAAGTCACTACACAACAAAATCTTCTTGAAGAGGAAAATTTATACTCTTCGAATGGCGGAATCTACAATGGTGACCGACCACATCAACACATTGACGACTCTATTTACACAACTCACAACGTTGGGTCCTAATATAGAGGAAAATAAACGTGCAGAACTTCTACTTCAAAGTCTACCAGATTCGTATGATCAACTCATCATCAACCTGACTAACAACAATCTAGCGGACAGTCTAGTTTTCGATGATGTTGCAGCCTCCGTATTAAATGAGGAGAGCAGGCGGAAAAATAAGGAAAACAGACAAGCAAGTTCGCAGTAAGCGGAGGCGCTATCGGTGACGAGAGGGAGATCAACAGAACGTGGTCCCAGTGGGAGTCACAATAATGGTAGATCAAAATCCAGAAGTAAGAAGAATGTTAAATGCTACAACTGTGGCAAGAAAGGGCATGTCAAGAAAGAGTATTGGAGTAACCAGAAGAGAAAAGAGGGCAAAGAACCTGAGTCATCAAATGCTCAGGGGTGTGTAGCAAAAACCTCGGATGATGGCGAAATTCTCTACAGCGAAGCAACAACTGTTTCAAAAGGCAGAAAATGACTTTATGATGTCTGGCTTATAGACTCAGGAGCTACCTAGCACATGACCTCTCGAAGAGAATGGTTCCACACATATGAACCTATATAAGGAGGATATATATATATGGGTAATGATTATGTCTTGGAGATCGCTGGTATTGGTACTATCAAAATAAAAATGTTTGATGGTACAATTGGGGAGATACGCCATGTGAACGGCCTAAAGAAAAATCTATTGTCTTTGGGACAAATGGATAGTCATGGGTATAAAACTCATGTGGAGAATGGAATTATGAAGATCGTTAAAAGTGCGGTTGTATTGATGAAGGCAAAAAAGATAGGTGCTAATCTATTCATGCTTAAAGGAGAAACACTACTGGAGGCTGATGCGTGTGTCGCGTCAAATAGAGAAGAGTCAACGATAATGTGGCATCTCAAACTTGGTCACATGTCAGAACAAAGTTTGAAGATTCTCTCTGAGCGAAAATTGCTTTCGAGGCTCAAATCGGTAAGTTTACCATTTTGCGAGCATTGTGTTAGAAGTAAGCAGCACATATTAAAATTTAGTAGATTTATTGCTAGAAGTAAATGCATTCTAGACTTGATTCATTCTGATGTTTGGGAATCATCGGATATATTCATGGGAGGTGCAAAGTACATGATGACTTTCATTGATGATTATTCCAGAAGATGTTGGGTGTATCCAATTAAGAAAAAGTCATATGTATTTCTAGTATTTAAAGAATACAAAGTGCGGGTGGAACTTGAATCTGGTAAAAATATCAAGTGCTTGAGGACAGATAATGGTGGAGAGTATACAGACGGCGAGTTTCTTGCTTTCTGTAAACAAAAAGGTATTCAGAGGCAGTTCACGGTGGCATACACTCTTCAATAAAACGGAGTGGTGGAGTGGATGAACAGAACTCTTACAGAAATAATAAGAGCTATGTTGAAGACTGCTAGTCTACCAAATTCATTATGGGCAGAAGCAGCCAAAACTGCCTGTTATATAATAAATCGGTCGCCATCTATAACTATTAGGTTGAGGACGGCGATGGAGATGTGGACTGAAAAGCCATCTGATATATTCATACCTACATGCATTTGAATGTCTTGTGTACGTGATGCACAATGCTCAAGAAAGAACAAAACTAGATCCAAAATCTAGAAGATGTATCTTCTTGGGGTATGCTGATGGAGTAAAGGGATATCGTCTGTGGGATCTCACTGCCCACAAGATCGTCATCAGCAGAAATGTTATTTTTGTAGAAGATCAACTGCAAATGAAAAATGAGAATGATAGAACTGTAAAAGAAAAGTCAGAAACTGTACCGGTATATGTGGAAAATAATCCAGAAGATTCAGATTCTTTTGAAGCAGCACCAGAACACGAGGAACAAGAACCAGTCGAGTCCGAGTCTCTAGAAGTTCGTCGATCAACTCATGAGAGACGACTACCAACGTGGCACTCGGAGTATGTCTCAGAGATCAACGTTGCATACTGTCTTCTAACAGAGGATGGAGAGCCTTCAACTTTCCATGAAGCTTTAAACAGCTCAGATGTTGCTTTGTGGATGACAGCAATGTTGGAAGAAATTGAAGTTCTACACAAGAACAAGACATGGGAACTTGTACTATTACCACGTGGAAGAAAAGCCATTGGAAACAAATAGGTCTACAAGATCAAACGTGATGGCAATGACCAAGTGGAGCGGTATCGTGCGAGATTGGTGGTGAAATGATATGCTCAGAAAGAAGGTACTGACTTCAACGAGATGTTTTCTCCGGTGATTTAACTCACAACAGTCAAAGTAGTCTTGGCAATGTGTGCTACATTTGACCTACATCTAAGGCAGTTAGATGTGAAAACTGCATTTCTTCATGGAGAACTTAAAGAAGAGATATATATGCTCCAACCAGAAGGTTTTACAGAAACATGAAATGAGAACTTGGTTTGCAGGTTGAACAAATCTCTATACGGTCTCAAACAGGCGCTGAGGTGTTGGTATAAGAGATTTGATTCCTTCATTATGAGCCTTGGATACAACAAACTCAGTTCAGACTATTGTGCATATTACAAGAGGTTTGAAGATAATGATTTCATTATTTTGCTGTTGTATGTGGATGACATGTTGGTAGCAGGCCTCAACAAAGATCGAATCCAAAAATTGAAGGCACAGTTGGCTAGGAAATTTAAAATGAAGGATTTGGGACTAGCAAACAAGATTCTAGGGATGCAAATTCACCGAGACATAAATAACAGGAAGATTTGGCTTTCACAGAAGAATTACTTGAAGAAAATCTTGCAGCGCTTCAACATGCAAGATTGTAAGTCAATTTATACCTCACTTCCTGTTAATTTCAAACTATCATCAAGTATGTGTCCTAGCAATGAAGTAGAGAGGAAGGAGATGTCTCGAGTACCGTATGCATCAGCAGTGGGAAGTTTGATGTTCGCTATGATATGTACAAGACCAGACATTGCACAAGCAGTGGGAGCAGTTAGTCGATACATGACGAATCCTGGTGGAGAGCATTGGATAGCTGTGAAGAGGATTATGAGATACATCAGAGGAACCTCAGATGTTGCATTATGTTATAGAGGATCAGAGTTTATTGTCAAGGGTTATGTGGATTCAGATTTTGCAGGAGATCTTGATAAAAGAAAATCCACTACTGGTTATGTGTTTGCACTTGCGGGAGCAGCTGTAAGTTGGGTTTCAAAATTGCAGACCGTTGTGACTTTATCTACAACAGAAGCAGAATACATGGCAGTTACACAAGCTTGCAAGGAAGCTATTTGGATACAAAGGTTATTGGAGAAGCTCGGGCACAAACAACAAAAAATTCCTGTGTTTTGTGACAGTCAGAGTGTCTTGCACATTGCAAGGAATCCAGCTTTTCATTCCAGGACAAAGCACATAGGAGTTCAGTATCACTTCGTTCGAAAAGTAGTGGAAAATGGAAATGTGGATTTACAGAAAATCTATACGAATGAGAACCTAACAGATGTTTTGACCAAGCCGATAAATACTGATAAGTTTGTCTGGAGTAGATCTTCTTGTGGCCTAGCAGCAACGTAAGCAACATGACTATGGCGAAGCAGAAATGATGATGTGGAGATTAATTGATTCTCAATCTAATCTCCAAATGGGAGAATGTTAAAAGTCATGGCTGGCACCGGCCATCTAGATGGCCGGTGCCAACCATTCAACCATTCAACACGGCCCGCCATTATTGGTGGTATCGTGTTGACTTATTCTATAAAAAAAAAGGGCCAAAATTTTGGCTATATACAGAGGGCTTCCCACTCTCATTTTTCATCCAATCTTGAGAGGCAATTTTGTAGAGAGAATTGAGAGTTGTGAGGAGTGATTTTTTGTAAGAGCAAGGAATTTTGTGTGCTTAGTGATTTTGAGAGTTTGGGTGTATTGGGATTTTGGGAAGTGAGCTAAAATACTACAATACTTGTAACTCCTTTTCACTAGTAAAATGTTTTCTTCTGTCTTCGCCCGTGGACTTAGGCTAAAAGCCGAACCACGTAATTTTCTGGTGTCCTCTATTGTGCTTGTTCTTTATTTTTCTTTTAATTTTATTTTAGCTGCGGTCCTACTTCACTCACCAATTTCCTAACAAGGTGTACATTTGAAAACTTTTTGTTAATTACAGATTTCGTGATTTTTTTATATAAAATTACCAAAAAGGTCCTAAATTCAAATTTAATCCGAACAGATCTAAATCCGAACTTATATGAAATGTTCATCCAATTTGAATCCGATCCGATCTATTTCGGATCGAATTTGAAGTTCAGATTAAAATTGAATGGATTTTTTTCCAATCCAAATTATCCAATCCAAAACTACCCCTAATTATAGTTTGGCCTATTTGAACAAAAAACAAAAAGTATGTCACTAGTATATTGTTAATATTTTCACTAGTATTAAAAAGTTACAAAATGATATAGTAACATTTTCACAATTTAATGGTTTATTTCCTTCATGGTCGTGCTTGTTCTTTTTCTTTTCATTAAAATCAAATTATTCAAATGTATCACATTCTTTATCATTAAAATAAAAAATAATTTCATAAATAATTTTTAATGTGCAATTTTAATAATTTAGATTACAAAGCTTATTTATTGCATTGTTGGTATTCTATATTAAATATATGTATTTTACCAGCAGTTTTGATGTCATGTTACTTGACATATATATTTCATTTTTACTCTTTTATATGGACCCATATTTACACAAATATTTATCATAAATTTATAAATTAACTTAGGGTAATAAAAAATCCTGGATTTGCCCTTGTATAAAATTGAACATACTATTTTTTTTTAATCCTTAAAACATACGCAGACTAGCTTTACAACTGAAACAAAATAATCCTAAGCAGAATGTTGTCTCGGGCCGGCCCTGGCCTCATCACTCACATGAAAGATAAATTAAATTAAATTATGATATTGTTGGAGTCGATAACTTTTAATGTTGATAATGACGCAAGAATTAATTATTCTACGCATCTACGTAAAGAATGGCATGTTTGGCCAATTAAAAAGCTTCAAATAAACCTTCTTACACTACATCTACATGTCTTCTCTCACGTTATTTTTGTTTTAGCAAAACTTCTGCATAACTATCAGTCACTGAAGTTATGGATCCAATTCAAAATGAGGGAGAAAAAGAGATGTTTGAAGCTCAAGCTCATCTGTTTAAAATTATATACAACTATGTGAGCTCAACTTCACTCAAATGTGCAGTTGAGCTTGACATTCCGGAAGTAATTCACAAACACGGACGGCCCATCACTCTCGCCGAGTTAGTTTCGGCACTTGAGATTAATCCTGCAAAAGCTGATGGCCTATTCAAGCTAATGAGGTTGTTGGTTCACACAGGCTTCTTTTCAACAGCAAATGTTCAAAGCGCTCAGCAACAACAAGAAGAAGCATATGCTCTCACATTGACTTCCAAGCTGTTCCTCAAAGACAAGCCCTACTGTTTATCACCAGTCGTTTTGACATTGACTGACCCAGTTTTTGTAAATCCATGCCATTTTTTGAGTCGGTGGTTCAGAGACAATGAGCTCTCAGCGTATGAAACTGCGAATGCTGGAATGGTCTTTTGGGATTACGCGGCAAAAAACCCTGATTTCAACAACATCTACAATCAGGCCATGGCCAGTGATTCACAACTGGCAAACTTGATTGTTAAGGACTGCCAGCCAATTTTCCAAGGCTTGGGTTCGTTGGTTGATGTAGGTGGTGGTACAGGATCCTTTGCCAGGATCATATCCGAGGCATTTCCTGGCATAAAATGCACGGTACTTGATCTCCCACACGTTGTTCCCAAAGTGCCAGACACCGACAACTTGAAATTCATAGCAGGCGACATGTTTCAGTCTATCCCTCCAGCGGATGCCTTTTTCTTCAAGGTAAGCTTCGGTATATTAATTGCTCTCGAGATATTGTATTAAGATGATTTCGTCTTCTGTCTAATCAACGGAGAATGGGGGGTGACTTGACAGGCAATTTTTCATGCATTTGTTGATGAGGATTGCTTGAAGGTACTCAAGAGGTGCAGAGAAGCAATTGCAAGCAGAGGTGACAGAGGAAAGGTAATAATCGTAGACATAGTGATCAATGAAAAGAAAGAGGACGCCCAGCTCACCGAAGCAAAGCTATTGTACGACATGTTGATGATGGTTGCTGTTCGTGGAAGTGAGAGGACAGAGAAAGAATGGGAAAAGCTCCTCTTGGATACTGGTTTCAGTCACTTCAAAATAACTCCTGTTTATGGCATTAAGTCCCTTATTGAAGCCTATCCTTAAATACAAATAACAATAGTACAATGCCGTTTCTGCAATTTTCGGCATTAGTTGGTGGTGTGTGATGAGCAGCTACGTAATTATGTGTCTAATTGTCTTGAGAAATTGAGATATAAAACTCTGTTCAAGTTTGTTATTGATCTCAGTATCTACTAGCAGCCTGCCAGCCTGTTTGTGATCAAAGCGAATTTTTCCTCGACGGCTCGACCAACCAATAATATCAGCATCTTCCACAAGTATATACATGTACGCAAATATTCCAAGTTCCTGTCATTGAACAACTTTATACAGCAACGAGAAGGTTGTATAATTGCATAACTCCCTATGTTTACAAAATTCTTAGAGCAGCATGTCTTAATACGCAGTATCTTTGCAACCCAAAAGGGAAGGGGGGGGGGGGGGGAGGGGACAAATAACGAAGGCCCCTTGAAAATCAAAGAGCCTGCATTTAGGACCCAAAAAAAAAAAAATACACTTAGGGATTTTTTTTCAAGTCTCATCTAAATTTTATTTAAACAGTGAATCAACAATCAAGCATATTGACAACAAGTTAAATTCTGAAAAGGGGACGATAAGCTAAATTCAAACTTCAAACTAAAATATTCACAAGCCGTACGTAATTATCCAACTACAAGTAAAATGGTTTAAGACAATTAGACAAATGCCTTCGGTGGAGGATCATGCGAGGCTTTGGGACATTGGTTAGACTTGGGTTTGGGGCAATCGGCCATGTGATAAACCTCCTAACTGAGATATTTTAAAAAATAAAGTTCAAAATCGGTGGTACAAGAATTTTAGAGAGGTGTTAAAAGTTTCATTCTAAGCAATTCTGAGAGCTCATAAAATTCTGACTTGAGTTACAATAAACTTGTAAATAAAGATTAGATAAGGATTCAGTTCAAGAGGTTACTAAAGTATTTGGTAAGTATTAGTTATTGTCGTTTAAAAGTTATATTAGTGTAATTTTTCATTTGTATAGTAAAAAAATTTATTATATCTTAAATAATTTCGTTAAAATTATAATTTAAACATTGTATTTGCTATGTATTATTAACTTTTGTTTGGTAGTTATATTTTTTTTTCATCACAAAGCTGCAACACCTCAATTCTAAATAGGACCATGATTTATTAATTATTACTCACAAATTCTTTTATGGGTTTATAAAAATTGTCTCGGCTTGTCTTCGATATAATTTTTTTTGGTTTGCTTTAATAATCTCTAACATAAGAAACTTTAACAAAGACAAGCCGATTAAAAAAGTAGCTTAGGATTGCGGTTGCTTATTAATCCCTATAAAACGAAAAAGTTGGAAGTTGTTAATATACTGCACCAAAACATATATAGAGATGAAAAATCTTAGCTCCCCATTTCTCTCTGTTCTTCTATTGTTAATCCATTGTTGGGCCATTTTGGGTGACACTCAAATTACTTTAGGGTGAGTCTCATATCAAACCTAAAAGTGTCAACTCATCAGCAAAGTATTTTACTCTTCCCATAGATCAAGTCAAGTTGAATGATTTAGGAATTTTTACTGTATCAATTATTGTAACTGTATCTGTTTGGGCAAGGAGGGGATTGGATTATCATTAGATTTAATAATAATAATAAAAAATTATTTATTATAAAATAATTATAATTATGTGGTATTTATTAAACTAACATTTTATTTCTCTACCAAACAACTCTTCATATCTTATAACTCTCATTATCTCATAAGAACTAACAACAAATGATGTATTTATTTACTTTATTTGTAGGGTTATGAGACTATAAAAGGAGGACATCTCTCCTTATTTGCATAGACTTGAGAATAAATAAAAAAAATCTCTAGACACTTATTGTATCTCTTGCTCTCTCTCTTTTTTTTTACAAAATTTTATTTTTAATTGTTAAATAATTTAATATTATTGTAATTATATTTTCATTACTTTTAAGTGGCTCCAGTGTACACCAGTTGAGGGAGGAATAAAATTGTGGGTCCATTTTATCACTCAGTGGCTTTTTGAATTGCCTATATGAAATTGATCATAAGCTATTTCTAAGCGAGCGCTAAGTTAATGTATAATAACCATCATCGAGGAAAGTCCATGTTCCCAGAGGGAAAAAAAAATTATTAAAATTTGCCAAAATCGAAATATTGAAGCAAGTCTTCTGCGTACTCGGCGCACCACATAACACGACCGATGTGGTGCTTCCTGCACCCAAATGAAGAGCTGACACCAGGAGGCGTGTCGCTAAATTTTAATCCATTTTCTGGGTGTCCACTTACTCTCTTACATCGTCAAAATTTCAAATTTAATGACATAAAGCAATTGGATGCGTGTACTTGCAATTTAGTGACCATTCAACCCCACCTTTAAACAACGATGATAATGTAGCCACCATTGCTGAATTCACGGTGCCTAAGATGGCTAGGATTGATCGTCATCATTTCTTTAGAAAAATGATGGCATCTAAATATTGCTTTTGGGTATTTTGACGTGTTTGCAAGTAGTTATGAACTAAACATTATAATAAAAATGTTATGTACCGAATACATCTATATGATGAAATATGTACCTATCATTAAGTTTATTCCTTTTATAATATTTTTTTCTTATATTTCATTAGTGTATAAATTAAGCCTCTTGTACTTATGAAAATGAATAAGAGTGAAATGTTTTATATTTCTTTAAGTCTTTATATTTATAGAAGTTTATTAACCCATTTTCAGAAATTAACTCTAAATTTGAGAGTTGCCCAATTTTTTATTTTTTAATCTAATAATTATTTTTGATCGATATGAAATATTTTTTCCATCAAAAGTTTGCTGAAGGTTTTTTTAATCTACTAAGCAAATTTTCGAATACCATTAAGGGAGAGTCCTTTTAAGGTTAGAGGGAGAAAAAGTCATAAAAATTAAAAATAAAAAACTTGGCCATCGAGTGTGACAAGATGAAAGCGCGGGGCAAGATCCCATTAAAGTAGTAGCAAAAACGCAGATAAATTTGATACAAATCAAATTGAGCTTTTGGTCAGACTCAATAAGATAGATTTAAACCTATTTAAAAATTCATCGCAAAGTAATTAAATAGTAAGTCAACACGTTCTTATCGTAAAGTCAAATGGTTCTCCAAAATGACTAGTTCTCATGATCTCATCCCACAGATTCAACCAAGTGAAACCAAATAAACCAAAAAAAAAAAAACAAAAGAAAAAAGGATGACTTATAGCAAGCTAAATATTTTAAGAAATCAACCCATTTTAATATCCATTCAGAAAAAAAAAACTTTAATCTAGTAAAATTAAGGAATTAATTTCTACTCATGTACTACTGACCTTAAATGCTTGTATTAACAATGTTAAAGGTGGAGTTACTTGTATCCTAAGAGTAATCTTAACATCCATTTCTCATTAATATTTTTATTATTACTATACTAAAACATTAATTTACCATCAAGGACAGTCTAATAAAATTGAATCAATTGAATTATTCCTCTTTACATCCTTTCTTCTCAATCTCTTCTTGTTTTATAGTTTGTCTATAAAAAAAACTGTCAAATACAACTCTTATTGTGAAAAACGATGGTTTATTTAACGGACTAAATGAAAAAAATAGCAGATCAAATTCTATATTTTGTCTCAGATATAATTAACATAGGCAAAATTGTGAAATCAAATGACTGCCAAAGCTTTTGTTAGGACCCACCACTAGCCAAGTGGTAATCAAAGCCATTGATTTGTAGCCCCTTTGACTTGACCGACGATAACGATGAATGATTCTTGTATTCGCTACGTCCCTCTTGCCATCTTCTATTCTATTTCTCAAATGGAAACACAGCAACCTGACAAAGCAACCAAATTAAGCTAAGGCTAAGCAATATCTGTTCCCTTTTTTTTTTTTTTACCACGAGGCATTTTGGGGAGGACTCTAATTATGGGAGACACTTTTAACCCCGTACCACAATTCAGACTAGAAGTCTCCGCTCGAACCGAGAGACACAGATTCTCCCAATAAAGGCGACTTCCATGCGACTCGAATTGGGAAGCAAACTCAATCAAGTCATTTAAGGAGACTCCATTATCGATGGAGTCAACACTTTGTTAGTTAAGCAATCTCTGTTTGTTGTTAGGTACCAAACTTCTCCACTCAACAAAAGTCACAGGCTGTTCTTATCCTCAGATGATTTTAAAAAATGAATTAGTAAGTTATAAGGGAGAGCTTCCGCGAAAATCAATATTAATTAACTATTTCTACATGTCCGTGTCATGTTTATATCATATGACAATTGCAATTTCTGAATCATCATTAAGTATAATAACACTATCGAGGAAAGTCGATCTAGCCAACTAGATATGATCAAGATTAATATCTATATATATATATAGTCTTGATACACTGTTCTCTTACTTTAGGTTTTTTTTAATTTCCATAATACGTGTTTTAGGTATGAAAAATATTGACCGCCCTGAACGTTCAAATTTTGTAATGTTGAATGACATATGCTTTCATGGTACTATAAATAAGGGAGTTTATAATCACCAATATGCACCAAATCAAAATTATTAACAGAAATGAAGTCTCCTTGCTCTTCAATCATCCCACTTGTTATTTCACTTCTTTTATCATATAATTGTTGGGTTACTTCTGCGGACATTCATGCAACTTCTTCAGTGCCCGATGAGAATTTATTTCTTCATTGCCTTTCGATGCACTCTGATAGCTCCTCTTCCATTTCTAAAGTGACTTACACCAAAATCAATTCTTCATATTCATCCGTCTTGAATTTTACCATACAAAACTTCAGATTCTCAACCCCCAACACCCCAAAACCTCTAGTCATCATCACACCATTAGACGTATCCCAAGTTCAAGCAGCTATTAAATGTTCCAAAAAGCATGGCTTGCAAATTAGGGTGCGGAGTGGTGGTCATGACTTTGAGGGTCTATCTTATGTTTCTCAAGTCCCGTTTGTCGTCATTGATTTGCTAAATCTTAGTGAAATCAATGTTGATGCAGTAGCGAAAACAGCTTGGGTTCAAGCTGGTGCCACCCTTGGCCAACTTTATTATAGAATTGCCGAGAAAAGTAAAAATCTTGGCTTTCCAGCCGGACTTTGCCCTACTGTTGGGGCTGGTGGACACATTAGTGGTGGAGGATATGGCGTCATGTTGCGCAAATTTGGCCTTGCTGCCGATAACATTGTTGATGCACACTTGATTGACGCCAATGGTAGATTTCTTGATAGAGAATCAATGGGCGAAGATCTATTTTGGGCCATTCGGGGCGGTGGGATAGGAGCCAGCTTTGGAGTGATCGTTGCATGGCAAGTAAGGCTAGTCACTGTTCCATCTATTGTGACTCGGTGCCTAGTTACAAGAAACCTGGAACAAAATGCAACAAAGATCGTTCACAAATGGCAGTACGTTGCAAATAAGCTTCATGAAGATTTATTTATCGAAGTCACCTTAACCAGGATGAATTCAACAATGGTGGCTACATTTTCGTTAGTCTTTCAAGGTGGGGTTGATAGGCTCCTTCCATTGATGCAGGAGAGCTTCCCTGAGCTCGGCTTGACAAAAGAAGACTGCAACGAAATGAGTTGGATTGAATCAGTCCACAATCTTGCTGGATTCGATAAGGGACAGTCCTTGGATTTATTGCTTGATAGGAATGCTAGATCCAATGGGGTTGTTGTGAATGGTACAACAAAAGATTTTTTCAAAGGGAAAGCGGACTATGTGAAGCAGCCAATCCCTCAAAATGCATTCGAAGGAATATATGATAAGTTCTATGAAGAAGAGGGACAAAGGGCTTTCATGGTGTTGGTTCCTTATGGAGGGAAAATGAGTGAGATTTCAGAGTCTGAAACTCCGTTCCCACATAGGGCTGGTAACTTATACAAAATTTTTTACGGAGTTGCTTGGGGAGAAGATAGAACATCTCGAAGACACATTGATTGGATCAGAAGATTGTACGGTTACATGACTCCCTATGTCTCAAAAAATCCCCGAGAGGCATATATCAATTACAGGGATCTTGACATCGGAACAAATAACCAAGGATATACAAGCATTAAACAAGCTAGCGTCTGGGGCAACAAATATTTCAAGAACAATTTCAAAAGGTTGGTTCGTGTGAAGTCTATGGTGGATCCTCATAATTTCTTTCGCAATGAACAAAGCATTCCGCCACTCACGTCTTGGAGGAAGAAAAATAATGGTGATTAAATATTACTTTTGTGTTTTTTTGACGTGTCCCTAGCAGTTTATTTATTCATTTGAATAATCGACCTCGCAATAAAAATATACAGGGTTACATGTGTATTGGTAAATATATTCTGCTTTGTAATGATTTGCAGCATGAATCTTCATGCATAGTCTAATGAATCTCATCTGTTCTATTTTGAATAAATAAATATTTTCTTCTCTTAGTGTCCTCATTTTCTTCCATTACTTATCTTGAAAGGTGTTAAACTGTTAATATATATTTAGACTTTTGTATTTAGGGGTATTTATCATCTTTTAGAACAATATAGACTAAAGTGTATTTGTACTACAGCACTTCAAGGGGAAATTTGGCAATGTATGGGGGCCTTTGTTACTCCAATTGGAAAATGCTATTTTCACTTAACATTTGCACGTAAAAGTGTACATGACAAATTAAATAAATGAGAACACTTGTATATAAAGGACAAAATTGATAAAGTGCATGAGTTTGTTTTGTAATGAAATATTTCTTATTTTAGTGGTTATGTGCAATTTTATGTATAATATGATATGCAAACAGCATTACTCTTTATCAATTTTATTAATTTTCCGAAGGTATTTATCACGAAAACAAAGCACGATTGTCCTAGTCCACGCGGAGAGAAAAATATTTGAGACTTTTGAAATCCCAAATGCTACTGTGCACAAAAGGATTACTGGAAAACTGAATTTGTGAAATCGATTTACTCTGTTGCATGGGGTAGTTCTCTCTCGTATCTTAGGGTCTTAAGCTCTGATATGTAATAACGAAAAATCTCTTGCCTTTTTTAACTCCAATACCTTCCCCAGTAGCCTGATCTTTTCCTTTTCTACTAATTAATTTCATGAGCAGGAGTCCCGACATGGATGCTGCATTGAAGGAGGTTCTTAACTCCTCACTATAGCTATTAGCTAGAGCACACATCAGCCCTTCATAAGTTGCCCAACCCTTACCCAACAATCCAATAGCCATTTCGCGAAACACGACATAAGCAAAATAAATTTTGTGCCCTTCCTTCTCAATTTATGGCCGGACATCACTAAAATCCTTTATCCTTCCGACCTTCCTTCCACCATAAAAAATTAGGACAAGTCTAATAAACAAATTTTTTCTTGAAAAAAGGCTCCAAATCTGTGAAGACTTGAAGATCTCAAGAATTGCCCTAATTCATTTGGGTAAACTTTCATAGGGACGGCAAGGACAAGATTGCCTACTACAACTAGTATTTCATAAAATTATCCCCATTAAAACATAAATTTTCCTTAAGTTAATATAAATTTAAGACTTAATTCAAGAAAATTGAAGGAAAATTTTACTTTTTAGTGGGGTCAATTGCCTACTCTAAGCCGAAGAGTAAATCCACTCCTGGATATGGGGTATGAACATAAGAAGTAAAACTAAAACATTGGGATTTTAATGAGAAATGATTTTAATTAAGGTTAAATTTGTCATTAAGAGGTGTGTTATATAATGAGAGCAGATTAGCAACCACCTGAAATTACATCTAATATTTACATCAATTTACAACATTCAGATTAACAGCTAATCAATAGTTCAGATTAAATGAATTAATATTTAAGATACTAAATACTTTCAGTGAACGACAAAGAATACCAATCCCTCTCTCACAAAATACTCACTTTATTCACCATCAGGTATTAAACGACAAAGAATACCAAAAGTTTATATCATCAACACTGGTTTATGAAGTTAAAGTGAGGGAACTTGTTATTTTGGTGGGCAACATTACGCCTTAAAATAGATAAATAGATATACGTAACCCTTCCGATGTTTAGTCTTCAATTTTTATTGTTTGTGAAATATAAAATGAAGGAACGTGATAAATTGATCTGCGGAGAATTTTGAACAGGATTGCCGTGATTTGAGTATTATTTTAGAACTTAATTCATTGAGTCTTTTTTTAAAACAAAAAACAAAAAAATCGTGTATTGTTTTTAGTCATTCTAATTTAGATGATGTGATTTATTTTAAACTTTTATAGGGCTGCCAAGGACTTCGAAATATCAGTGGTCCAATGATTTTTAGATATCGAAATTGAGTTGAGCATCAACGTTTACTAGTTCCTGGTCTCATGATTTTGACTTTTGACCTACCGTAATTCTGGTAATGTTTCAAAAATTGTAATGTGTTAGTTTATATCTCTGTTATGTTCACAAATCTTAACGTGTTAGTTTATAACTCTGTTATTTGGCCAATTCGGATTTTCGTTTGCTATCGAATTTGAACGAATTGACTACAACAAAGTTTGAGTTGAACATATTATGATTTTTTTATTCATTAACTTCTTTTGTGAATCATTGAAATTAAATTTGTCTTCTTACTTTTTAATCGACTATTACAGGGATCCTTATTGACTAAAGAAATAAAGCAATTAGCATGAGTTTGATAATATATTATTTCTGGAAAATTAAGGGGAAATAATTGATGGTGAATATTTTGTGTCAGTGAAAATTTCTTTTAGAGAAAAATGGTTGTTTAAGCGATAAAATAAGAGAACTAGAAAATGAAGATGGAAAAAAATATTTATTGCCGTTATAAGGAGAGTGAAGGATTGTGGGTCTAAGGAAGTATTTGACCTCAGATATTAATGTCACGTAATCTGATCCATTGATTATTTATTAATCTAAAGGTTATAAATTAATGTAAAACTAAGTGTAATTAATCATATATATATATATCTGTGTGTGTGTGTGTTTGTGTTTGTGTTCTACGGATCTGCAACAAACACACACACACATATATAGAATAATTATTTAATAAGAACATCCTCATTTTAAGAATGCATTTTAATACATCAATACATAAAAGAATATAATTTTTAATGTATTAAATTTATATTTTTTTTTATATTTTAATGACATCCTCACTTTAATAAAGTGAGAATGTTCTCATTAGAAAAATACTATATATATATAGTTTCTAATATATTAAAATCTATAATTTTTTTATATTTTAATGACATTTTCATTTTAACAAAGTCATATTATTTTTATTGGAATACACGTATGTGTTTTTGTGTGTGCATGTATGTAATTTTTCAATTAAGAATCTTTGATTATTTTAAAATTAAGGAAAAAATAAAAAATGTAAATTTTAAGATAATATATTTCATCTTGTGGTATTTTAAAATTTATATATATATTTTTTAATTTTTTAGCTAATTCTGGCTTGACAATTAATATGGTCATACAAAAAAAAATGGTTTTTTCAAAAATTTATAGGCGGTGCTAATAGTCAGACCCTCAATAATGCGTTAAACTTGAATGTGAATTCGAATGGGGCCCGCGTGTCATGGTGCTAAAACAACTGATTGTGTACGTATAATACCATCGGGAATATTTAATCATTTCGGAAAAATAATAACCTGAAAACTAGAAGGCCATCTGATCATTTCCTCCTCAACTCCGTTCTATGTATAACGGGGTTTTTACTCCATCCGGCGTCCGCCGTTGCTGGTTGTTCGGGGTCGATTTGGCAATCTCCCACGATGAAGGTAAGGGAAGGGTGTGGGTTGGTTGATTAAATCTGTGGTGAATTTTCTCAATAAAATTTTCTTTTTTCGTTTTTTAATTTCTCTTACAAAGTTGCCATTAAACTCCTCAAGAGCTGATTCTGTCCATCAAAATGCAGACTTCTATTGTAGAAGTTAGTTAACGCAAAAGGTACAAACCCATTTTTGGTATTCGAAAATAATTAAGTAAAACTTTAAAACCAAAGTTATCCATTATTAATGAAATACAGAGAGCGGAGTTAAACGACCAACTATATAAGACGGAGCAAGAGTGCAAGATTACTTTTAAGTTATTATAACAAATTTTAGGAGAACGAGAACAGCAGAAATAAGGTAAGACTGATTTTGCAACCGGCTCCAACCCGTCAATCCAGTGATTTCTAATAAGCATGGCAATGCGTTGGCGGCCATCTTATTATTTTGCAGGCTGTACCTAACCGAAACCGTAAGGATTCCAATACCCCCGCGGACATTGTTGTTGTTCTTGGGGGTTTACCAACAGAATCGGTAACGTAGCCGGAGCCGGAGCATTCAACAAAATGTCATTTTCCGTACTTTGCCACTGGTAAATGAGTAATCAACGCAACCTTCACAAAAGTAATTTGACTAATTCTTGAGGCATTACTCCTCCTGAATATTCAAAGTCGTCGCAGTAAGTGGGGCCACTGGGGGGGTCTTGCTCCGGTGTATAATCTGCACCGTAGAGTCTTGGAACTGACAAATTAATTTACCTGCATTTGACACTTGTCAAAGGGCTTGACCGGCTACTCAGGTAAAACCCGGTTTGTTAACAAAGAAAATGTTGACTAATGTGAGGGTTGAAAGTTGGAACAAAAAATGGGTACAAAAGAGTTTAAAAGATTTTTTAATTAAATTTTACTATCATCTAGAAAGAATTAATTAAATTATAAAAATATTTTTTCATAATAAAATTATGATCATTAGGTATTGGTTTTTTATTTATTTCAAAGTTATTTTGAGTTTATCAACAAAATAATCATTATGCCAAAGAATATGATTCAAAGACTAGAATTCATAATTTACAACTATAAAAATAATTTCGTATTTTAATTTAATCAAATTCACATTTTTTCTTTTATGTAGTTTCTTCTAGTACTGAACTATTGTTACAGAAATATTCTAAGTATATTAAAAGGGTAGGAAAAGTCATTACTCATGTAAAAAATAAAAGAAAAAAAATCAGCTCCTTTTCACACTGGCTGCATCGATCAATGCAGTTCCCAAAGCTCTCAGGTTTCGCTCACTCCAAAGTTATGACAACCCTCCATTTTCCATCCGTTAATCCAACGGTCACTATTAATTTTGCTGCATGGTGCAGAAATGCACCGTAGGCGGATCCCTTTCGGCGTCATCAACGGTATAACTTTAAGCAGCAACTGGGGATGGTGGAGAAAAAGACAGAAGGAGCCGACAAAAACGAGTCAATTTTCGTTTTTTCTTGCCACTGTCATAATCATATTATGACATTTCTTAACTTCTAGAGGAAAAGCACTTATACGGGCAGGTGCGCTACTTCAGTTTGTGGCGATGGTGTGATCACCCACTAAGAATCTTTCATTTTTTAGGTACAACAAAATTAGAATCTATAATAATTATGTAATTTTATATGTTTTTAAAGTAATTTTTATTATATATACATATATATATATATATATATAAAAGATATATTCTCTCACATAAATAATATGTAAATTTAATTTATATATTATTTATAAAGAAAATATATGTTACACAGGAATCCTATTTTTAAATAAATATTTGAGTCCCTTAATAAATTTGTTAGACTGCCAAGATATAACAGACCTTTATAAACGGGCGCGCCGCGCCACCTCAGCCTGCACTTGCCCCCACAGAAAATTCTTCCCTTCTAGAGTAAATTTAGCTGTGCTGGACCCTCGAGAACATTGACTTTTTGTAGGCGTTGAACAAGATAATTAATTTAGCTTTTGGAGTGAGTAGCAGAAAAGAAGGATCCATGTGTCCATAAATAATGGTGCACCTAATAATCGTCAAACGAAAATGAAGTCTCCCTGCTCTTCTGTCATCCCATTGGTTTTTGTTCTTCTTTTATCATATAATAGTTGGGTTAGTTATGCCAACGTTCATGCAACTTCTTCAAAGCCGGCTGATCACCATGATGAGAATTTGTTTCTTGATTGCCTTTCTATGCACCCTGATAACTCCTCCTCCATTTCTCAAGTGATTTACACCAAATACAGCCCTTCATATTCGTCCGTCTTGAGCTCTTCCGCACAGAACTTGAGGTTCTCAACCCCCAACACCCCGAAGCCTCAGGTCATCATCACCCCATTAGACGTATCCCAAGTTCAAGCAGCCATTAAATGTTCCAAAAAGCATGGCTTCCAAATCAGGGTGCGGAGTGGTGGTCATGACTTTGAGGGTCTATCTTATGTTTCTCAGGTCCCGTTTGTCATCATTGATTTGATAAATCTTAGCAAAATCAGTGTTGATGCAAAACAGAAAACAGCTTGGGTTCAATCTGGCGCCACCCTCGGCCAACTCTATTATAGGATTGCTGAGAAGAGTAAAAATCTTGGCTTTCCAGGCGGAGTTTGCCCTACTGTTGGGGTTGGTGGACATTTTAGTGGCGGAGGATATGGCATCATGTTGCGTAAATTTGGCCTCGCTGCTGATAACATTGTTGATGCACACTTGATTGACGCCCGTGGCAGATTGCTTGATAGAAAATCAATGGGAGAGGATCTATTTTGGGCGATTCGAGGAGGTGGAGGAACTAGCTTCGGAGTCGTCGTTGCGTGGAAACTAAGGCTGGTCACTGTTCCATCAACTGTGACTCGATTCAGAATTACAAGAACCCTGGAACAAAATGCAACAAAGATTGTTCACAAATGGCAGTACGTTGCAAATAATCTTCATGAAGATTTAGTGATCGAAGTTGGCTTAATCAAGATGAATTCGTCAATGGTGGCTGTATTTTCATCTTTGTTTCTAGGTGGGGCTGATAGGCTCCTTCCGTTGATGCAGGTGAGTTTCCCTGAGCTCGATTTGAAGAAGGATGACTGCACAGAAATGAGCTGGATTGAATCAGTCCACAATCTTGCTGGATTCGATAAGGGACAGTCCTTGGATTTGTTGCTTGATAGGAATGCTAGATCCAATGGGCTTGTTGTGAAATCTACAACAAAAAGTCCTTTCAAAGCCAAAGTAGATTACGTCAAGCAGCCTATCCCTGAAAATGCATTTGAAGGAATATATGATAAGTTTTATGAAGAAGAGGGAGAAACGGCTTTCATTGTATTGGTTCCTTATGGTGGGAAAATGAGTGAGATATCAGAGTCTGAGACTCCATTCCCACATAGAGCTGGTAACTTATACAAAATTTTTTACGGAGTTTCTTGGAGAGGAGATGGAATATCTCAAAGACATATTGACTGGATCAGGAGCTTGTACAGTTACATGACACCCTATGTTTCAAAAAATCCCCGAGAAGCATATGTCAATTACAGGGATCTTGACATCGGAACAAATAACCAAGGATACACAAGCATAGAACAAGCTAGCATTTGGGGCAACAAATATTTCAAGAACAATTTCAAAAGGTTGGTTCATGTGAAGACTATGGTTGATCCTCATAATTTCTTCAGAAATGAACAAAGTATTCCACCACTTACATCCTGGAGGAAGAAAAACGATGGTGATTAAATATTAATTTTGGGTATCTTGAAGTGTCCCCAATAGCTAATAACTAGACAGTATTGTATTATAAATGTTATTTGTACTATTGTTTAATAAAATCTGTCTCCTAGTTTATTTAAAATTCATGTCAAGATAGCCTTTATAGCAGTCAGAAGAACAAAAATATAGTAACTGATCACAGGTATTGAGTACTAACAGGGTATTTAGCATAAGAAAATTGAAGGATCAGGAAGTTTTTTTAAGTATCTCCACTGTGATAGAGAAGACGAAACCTGTACGTAGCAGCAGCAGCCAAAAATTTGCATCTAAGAATCTTCTTTGACCAAATATCTGGCCAATAGTGAAGGTGGATTTTTTAACTTAATTTCAACAGGCCGTGACAATCAAATAGATTATCTATCAAGAAAACACCAGTTTGGATTACAGATGGTATGCAATTCCATGATTGGAGGATGAGGCATTTGGATTCAGAATTCACGAGACAGAAGTAAACAATAAATTTCTCCAAGAGCAATTTTCTTTCGATAGAAAAAGTTTCAGTCTATGTCTTATTACTTGCACGTTGCCAATTAATCTCCTTCTATTAAAATAAGAAGACAAAAAATGTTGCAATCGATTAGCACAGCCAGACCATCCAATTTTGAGACTGGGTTTATAAGAGTAACCAACCAATAATATGCTTTGGGAGATTAAGAAAAGAAACTCAATAACAATCAATATCCAAACAAGCAGTCAAAGCCAAAACATGAAATTTGGTCCACATAGATACTCACAAACAAATAGAAATAGCTCCACATCAGATGCTAACCACAAGAAATAAAACAAATTAAACCTGATGACACCAAGCAGCGACAACCTTACATCTTCTTCCCACGCCATTTCAGCGACTTGGTTCCTGATCAACGAAGCAGCGAATTGGGACAACGGAGCAAGATATCGCAATCGCCGTCTCCATTTAACAATTTTCTTTGTTTTTTTTTTTTGTCTAAATTGTACGATATAATCCAAGTTCTAGAAAACAAATTTTAATCGCTTGGGTCGGCAAAATGGTATGGCTGAAAATGCCTCCACGCCGTCGATTCTTATATCCAATGGTCAGACATGGTCAAGGACCTGAGCGACAAAATGTGCAATTAAGAAGGACATAAGTGAAGCATATTTTAAAACTTCTGCCCTTCTAGCTTCTTTCAACAAACAGTAAGGACTTTACGGATAAAAACCCCGCAGCTTTAAATCACGCTCGAATGACTAGCGTAACAAGACATCTCCAAAAAGAAATAGAGCAAGAAACTTTATTCATCAATTTCTTAGACAGTTCATTCATGTCTTCATGAAGGGATTAGGTTTCTTGTACCTGTGAAAAATTTGATCTAGATTAATTGGTATTGATTTTTGTTGACAAAATCTTTCTTCTATTTTTTTTGTCATTTTTCTTGTCTCTTCTTCTAAGATCTATATTAATAATGGACAGAGATAAGAGAGCTATGTTAAATTTAGTATTTTTATTTTGTGACTTCATTCAATCAATAATGTTATTTTTATATTATTGAGAAAAAAAGTGAAAAAAGAATATACTAGACACAGTTTCCAAGTGTTATCTTAATATTTTCATCCTAAGTTTTAATGTGATATTTATTTATTAGGTGGTTAATTTTATAACTTACATTATTAGTGAATAATATTATTAGTACCAAAAATAGCACAAAAAATAGCAAGAGTAAAAAGAAAAAAATTTCTTGTAATGATTTTTTTTTTGGTTATGTAGTTTTTTCTTTTCATTTTTTTTTGTCTTCTACACTTCTAGTGATGGATTGCTATTTTTTGTGCACACAGCACACACACTATCGATGACAATTGGTAGGGATCGACAAATCCGTACCTATCCCTAATAATCTCATACCCTCCCGGTCCCTGTCATAATTGCTTGCGAGAAGGGGATGAGGAACCCTGAATAATAAAAGAGGATGCTCGAAAGTACTCAATCCCCAAATAACAAAGACTTTTATTTTCTAAACTTAATTTAATTATATTAAAGTAAAAGTATAAAATATTATTACTAAAATAAAAATATTAAAATAAACTAAAGTAATTAAAATAATTTCCATTAAAATATTTCAACATCATCAACATTATAAGATATGTATGAAATTTAAGCAAAAGCAAAGACTCAAATTCAATAATGGTGGCAAATTTCAAATATTTATATTAGCTCTTATTTATATAATTTTTAATAAATATTATATATTTTTTTAAATATCCATATTGTTAAAATTTTAAACGTATTAACTAAAAATTTTAGAAGAAAATTGAAATAAAAAAACAAAAAAGAGAACATGAGGTGGGATGAGGATTTAAGCTAATCTTAATTCTTTTCCCGAATAAGATATTGGGTATTTAATTATCTTGATCCCTTTCCCAAATAACAAATTGGTTATAAAATTATCCCTATGCCCTCTTCGAATGGAAAAAATTCACGAGGACTCTTGCCACTTAGAGATTTTTTATGTCCTTACATTTATTAAAATTAATTATTACTAAAATTATTTTTACCATAATTAGGATATTGTTTGACTGTATCATTATTAAAAAAATAAAAAAATGTAAACGTGAGAAGGGAAGAAGAGAGAGTTTGCCAAATAGACCCAAACAAATAACCTATTACATATATATTAATTATACAGGCAAGCAAATGTTCTGATATCATTCAGGGAGAATACTTTCGATGAGGCTACGGAGAAAGAAAAGGTGGGGGGCCGCCGGAGAACGGAGAAAAAAATATACCTTTGGGAATTGACTATGATACGCGTTATGTTGTGTAACAAGATCCAATAAAAGGTTGTCAAAAACATTGTATCCAAATCAAAGTTTATGGTCAGACAACATAAAAACATATTTGTTAACTAAAGAGTTTCTAACTGAACTAGACCCTATATGAATTACGAAATCAAAAATGAATTCATCTCAGGTAATGACTAATCCTGAGGTTAGCGAAGTGATAGGCTCTTCGATCTACTGGGAAATCGGAATACCTACGAAATTTAAAAAACGGAACCTTCAGCAAACTTGCACATATTCTTTAATTTGCCAACAAGCAGTTAATAGATACACCATATAATTTTAAATGTTATCCGTGTCAGGATTTTCCTGTTGCAACCTCCGAGTCATCATAAAATATATTGAACATAAGTGCTATGAATCATCCAGGAAAATCGAATGTGGTCAACTAGATTATCGAGGTAAAAAAGAAAACCATATTAAATTTCCCAAATTCTGAAGCTTGATACGCTGCTGATCTTACATTTATGTTTGTTAATTTTCACACGTATTGACGAGATTAAAAAAAATTAGATAGTCTTGACCACCCGGAAGTTTCATATTTTTTGAATCTCGAACCAGATAGACTTTCGTAGTACTATAAATAAGGGAGTCTATATTCACTCTTATGCACCAAAACATTAACTGAAATGAAGTGTCCTTGCTCTTCTATCATCCCATTTGTTTTTGTTCTTCTTTTATCATGTGATTATCGGGTTACTTTTGCCGACCTTTGCGCAACTTCTTCAGTGTCCGATGATCATCATGATGTGAATATATTTCTTGATTGTCTTTCTTTGCACTATGATAAATCCTCCTCCATTTCCAAAGTGATTTACACCAAAAACAATTCTTCATATTCTACCGTCTTGAATTTTACCATACAAAACTTCAGGTTTGCAACCGCCAACACCCCAAAACCTCAAGTCATCATCATACCACTGCACGTGTCCCACATTCAAGCAACCATCTAATGTTCCCAAAAGCATGGCTAGCAAATTAGGGTTCGAAGTGGTGGTCATGACTTTGAGGGCCTATCTTATGTTTCTGACCATGTCTCGTTTGTCATCATTGATTTGATTAAATTAAGCGAAATAAATGTTGACGCAGAAGAGAAATCAGCTTGGGTTCAAGCTGGTGCCACTCTTGGTCAACTTTATTACCGAATTGCTGAGAGAAGTAAAAATCTTGGTTTTCCAGCCAGAGTTTGCCCTATTGTTGGGGTTGGTGGACATTTTAGCGGCGGAGGGTATGGTTTCATGATGCGTAAATTTGGCCTTGCTACTGATCATGTTGTTGATGCACACTTAATTGACGCTGAAGGTAGATTACTTGATCGAAAATCAATGGGTGAAGATCTATTTTGGGCTATTCGAGGCGGTGGAGGAGCCAGCTTTGGAGTCGTTGTTGCATGGAAAGTCAGATGCATGGAAAGTCAGACTAGTCACTGTTCCATCAACTGTGACTCTATTCGCCGTTATAAGAACCATGAAACAAAATGCAACGAAGATTGTTCACGAATGGCAATACATTGCAAATAAGCTTCATGAAGGTTTATTTATCGACGTCATCTTAATCAGAGCGAATTCACCAATGGTCGCTGCATTCACTTCGTTGTTTCTAGGTGGGATTGATAGACTCCTTCCACTGATGCAGGAGAGCTTCCCAGAGCTTGGTTTGAAGAAGGAAGACTGCACAGAAATGAGCTGGATTGAATCAGCCCACACTCTCGCCGGATTCCAAAAGGAAGAGTCGTTGCATTTATTGCTTGACAGGAATTCATCTAGCAGCAAAGGGTTTTTCAAGGCAAAATCGGACTATGTTAAGCAGCCTATCCCTGAAAGCGCCTTTGAAGATATATATGATAGGTTTGCTGAAGAAGAGGGACAAAGCGCTGTTATTACGCTGATCCCTTATGGTGGGAAAATGAATGAGATTTCAGAGTCTGAAATTCCGTTCCCTCATAGAGTGGGTAACATATACAAAATTCTGTACGTAGTCGCTTGGGGAGAAGATGAAGCATCTCAAAGGTACTGTCAAAGTCGATGGTGGCCTAGCCAAAATCAAATTGGCTTTGGCAGCCGCCCAAAGAAATAAACATGGCTTTTACAGCCGCCCAACGAAAGAGTTAAAGTCTTAGTTGGGAGGTGCCGCCTAAAGAAAGAAACAAAAGATAAAGAAAAAAAAAGAAGAAAGAAAGATGAATTTGGTATCGGCCAAAGAAAAAATAAATTAAATTAATAATTTAATAGCTATTTTTTTTGCTATAAAAGGCAGAGCTCCCCATTTCATTTTGCATCCAATTTTTTAGAAGCATTTTTTAGAGAGTTTAGAGAGCTTGAAATTATAAGCTTTTGTTATAGTGATTTAAAGAGTTTGGGTGTATTGGGGTTTTGGAAAGTGAGCTAAAATTCTACAGTACTTATAACTCCTTTTCACTAGTAAAATATTTCTTTCTGTTTTCGCCTGTGGACGTAGGATAAAAGTCGAATCACGTAAATTCTAGTGTCCTCTATTGTGCTTGTTCTTTATTTTTCTTCCACTTTTATTTTAGCTGCGATCCTACTTCACCCACCAATTTCCTAACAGTGGTATTAGAGCCAAGTTGTATTTTTGGAATTAGGTACTATTCACATATACGGTACTATTTACGTATACAGTACTATTCACGTGAAACGGTGGGAGCGATTCAAGAATTTTGTGTTGCAAAGCAGGGAATAGTAGCGTGAGTAAAACAACTGTGTGGTTCTGTACATGCTTAGGAAAGTTCTGTCACAAAGGCGATAAGAGCTTAAAGTGTCTGGGCTTTAAGTGGGACCATTGTGACCCCTCCAGTCTTTCCTGGGAACTTTCCTGGTGTACATTCTCACACATACTCACAACTATTCAAGGTGGTACACTAGCTTGTGTGCGGTATTCATCAACAAAAATGACGGTAAAGTATGAAATTGAGAAATTTAACGGAAATAATTTTTTGTTGTGGAAAATGAAGATGAAAGATGTATTAAGGAAAAATAATTGCTTGGCAGCAATTGGAGAAAGGCCCATGGAGATAACTGATGACAAGTGGAACAAGATAGATGGCAACGCCATTTCTAATCTACACTTGGCACTTGCGAACATAGTATTATCTAGTGTGGCAGAGAAAAATACAGCGAAGGAAATATGAGATACTCTCATAAAATTGTACGAGGCCAAGTCACTACACAACAAAATCTTCTTGAAGAGGAAACTTTATACTCTTCGAATGGCGGAATCTACAATGGTGACCGACCACATCAGCACCTTGAAGACTCTATTTTCACAACTCACAACGTTAGGTCATAATATAGAGGAGAATGAACGTGCAGAGCTTTTACTTCAAAGTCTACCAGATTTGTATGATCAACTCATCATCAACCTAACGAACAACAATCCAGCAGACAGTCTAGTTTTCGACGATGTTACAACCTCCGTATTAAATGAGGAGAGCAGGCGGAAAAATAAGGAAAACAGATAAGTAAGTTCACAGCAAGCGGAGGCGCTATCAGTGACGAGAGGGAGATCAACGGAACGTGGCTCCAGTGGGAGTCAAAATCATCGTAGATCAAAATGTAGAAGTAAGAAGAATATTAAATGCTACAACCGTGACAAGAAAGGGCACGTCAAGAAAGAGTGTTGGAGTAACCAGAAGAGAAAAGAGGGCAAAGAACCCGAGTCATCAAATGCTCAAGAGTGTGTAGCAAGTATCTCAGATGATGGCGAAATTCTCTACAGTGAGGCAATAACTGTTTCAGAAGATAGAAAAATGACTCTCTGATGTCTGGCTTATAGACTCAGGAGCTACCTGGCACATGACCTCTCGAAGAGAATGATTCCACACATATGAACCTATCTCAGGAGGATCTATGTATATGGGAAATGATCATGCCTTGGAAATCGCTGGTATTGGTGCTATCAAAATGAAAATGTTTGATGGTACAATTCGCACAATTGGGTAGGTACGACATGTCAACGGCCTGAAGAAAAATCTATTATCTTTGGGACAAATTGAAGTCATGAATACAAAACTCATGTGGAGAATTGAATTATGAAGATTGTTAAAGGAGCGCTTGTATTGATAAAGGTAAAAAAGATCTATGTTAATTTATTCATGCTTAAAGGAGAAACATTACAGGAGGCTGATGCGTGTGTTGCATCAAATGGAGAAGAGTCAACGATGATGTGGCATCTCAAACTTGGCCACATGTCAGAACAAGATTTGAAGATTGTCTTTGAGAGAAAATTACTTCTGGGGCTCAAATCAGTAAGTTTACCATTTTGCAAGCATTGTGTTACACGTAACCAACATAGATTAAAATTCAGTAGATCTATTGCTATAAGTAAATGCATTCTAGACTTGATTCATTCTGATGTTTAGGAATCATCGGATATATCCATGGGAGGTGCAAAGTAAATGGTGACTTTCATTAATGATTATTCCAGAAGATGCTGGGTGTATCCAATTAAGAAAAAATTAGATGTATTTCCAATGTTTAAAAAATACAAAATGGGGGTGGAACTTGAATATGGTAAAAAAATCAAGTGCTTAAGGACAAATAATGGTGGAGAGTATACAGACGGCGAGTTTCTTGTTTTCTGTAAACAAGAATGTATTCAGAGGCAGTTCATGGTGGCATACACTCATCAACAAAATGGAGTGGCAGAGCGGATGAATAGAACTCTTGCAGAACAAATAAGAGTTATGTTGAGGAATGCTGGTCTACCCAATTTATTTTGGGCAGAAGCAGCCAAAACTGTATGCTATATAGTAAATCGGTCGCCATCTACAACTATTGGGTTGAAGACGACAATGGAGATGTGGACTGGAAAACCAGCTGATTATTCCTACCTACATGCATTTGAATGTCCTGTGTACGTGATGTACAATGCCCAAGAAAGAACAAAGCTGGATCCAAAATATAAAAGATGTATCTTCTTGGGGTATGCTGTTGAAGTAAAGGGGTATCGTCTGTGGGACCCCACTGCCCACAAGATCGTCATCAGCAGAGATATTATCTTTATAGAAGATCAACTGCAAATGAGAGATGAGGATGATAGCACTGTAAAAGAAAAGTTAGAGACTGTGTCAGTATATGTAGAAAATAATCCAGAAGATTCAGATTCTTCGGAAGTAGCACCAGAGCACGAAGAACAAGAACTAGTCAAGTCCGAGGCTCCAGAAGTTCGTCGGTCAACTCGTGAGAGACGACTGCCAACGTGGCACTTGGAGTATGTTACAGAGATCAATGTTGCATACTGTCTTCTAACAGAGGATGGAGAGCCATCAACTTTCCATGAAGCTTTAAACAGCTCAAATGTTACTTTGTAGATGTCAGCAACGCAGGAAGAAATTGAAGCTCTATACAAGAACAAGACATGAGAACTTGTACCACTACCACGTGGAAGAAAAGCCATTGGAAACAAATGGGTCTACAAGATCAAACGTGATAGCAATGACCAAGTGGAGCAGTATCGTGCGAGATTGATGGTGAAAGGATATGCTCAGAAAGAAGGTATTGACTTCAATGGGATATTTTCTCCGGTGGTTCGACTCACAACAGTGAGAGTAGTCTTGGCGATGTGTGCTACATTTGACTTACATATGGAGCTGTTAGATGTGAAAACTGCATTTCTTCATGGATAACTTAAAGAATAAATACATATGCTCCAACCAGAAGGTTTTGCAGAAACAGGAAAGGAGAATTTGGTTTGCAGGTTGAACAAATCTCTATATGGTCTCAAACAGGTGCCGAGGTGTTGGTATAAAAGATTTGATTCCTTTATCATGAGCCTTAGATACAACAGACTCAGTTCATACCATTGTACATATTACAAAAGGTTTGAAGATAATGATTTCATTATTTTGCTGTTGTATGTGGATGACATGTTGGTAGCAGGTCCCAATAAAGATCGAATCCAAGAATTGAAGGTATAGTTGGCTAGGGAGTTTGAAATGAAGGACTTGGGACCAGCAAACAAGATTTTAGGGATGCAAATTCACCAAGACAGAAATAATAGGAAGATTTGGATTTCATAGAAGAATTACTTGAAGAAAATCTTGAGGCGTGCAAGATTGTAAGTCAATTTCTACCCCACTTCCTGTTAATTTCAAATTATCCTCAAGTATGTGTCTTAACAATGAAGCAGAAAGGAAAGAAATGTCTCAAGTACCGTATGCATCAGCAGTGGGAAGTTTGATGTTTGCTATGATAGATACTAGACCAGACATTGCACAAGCAGTGGGAGCAGTCAGTCGATACATGGCGAATCCTAGTGGAGAGCATTGGATAGCTGTAAAGAGGATTCTGAGATACATCAGAGGAACCTCATATGTTGTATTATGTTATGGAGGATCAGAATTTACTGTTAGAGACTATGTGGATTCCGATTTTGCAGGAGATCTTGATAAAAGAAAATCTATTACTGGTTATGTGTTTACACTTGCGGGAGCAGCTGTAAGCTGGGTTTCGAAACTGCAGACCGTTGTGGCTCTAGAAGCAGAATACATGGCAGCTACACAAGATTGCAAGGAAGCTATTTGGATACAAAGATTATTGGAGGAGCTCGGGCACAAACAACAGAAAATTCATGTGTTTTGTGACAGTTAGAGTGTCTTGCACATTGCAAGGAATCCAGTATTTAATTCCAGGACAAAGCACATAGGAGTTCAGTATCACTTCGTTCGAGAAGTAGTGGAAGATGGAAGTGTGGATTTACAGAAAATCCATACCAAGGAGAACCTAGCAGATGTTTTGACCAAGTTGATAAATATTGATAAGTTTGTATGGAGTAGATCCTCTTGTGGCCTAGCAGAAACGTAAGCAACATAATTATGGCGAAGCAAAAAGGATGGTGTGGAGATTGATTGATTTTCAATCAAATCTCCAAGTGGGAGAAATGTCAAAGTCGGTGGTGGCCTAGCCAAAATCAAATTGGCTTTGGTAGCCGCCCAAAGAAAGAGTTAAAGTCTTGGTTGGGAGGTGCCGCCCAAAGACAGAAACAAAAGAGAAAGAAGAATTTGGTACCGCCCAAAGAAAAAATAAATTAAATTAATAATTTAATAGCCATTTTTTGGCTATAAAAAGGCAGAGCTCCCCATTTCATTTTGCATCCAATTTTTTAGAGGCATTTTTTAGAGAGTTTAGAGAGCTTGAAATTATAAGCTTTTGTTTTAGTGATTTAGAGGGTTTGGGTGTATTGAGGTTTTGGGAAGTGAACTAAAATACTACAATACTTGTAAGTCCTTTTCGCTAGTAAAATATTTCCTTCTGTTTTCGCCTGTGGACGTAGGATAAAAAACAAATCATGTAAATTATAGTGTCCTCTATTGCGCTTGTTCTTTATTTTCTTCCAATTTTATTTTAGTTGCGGTCCTACTTCACCCATCAATTTCCTAACAAGTACATCAATTGGATCATAAAATTGTACGGTTACACGACTCCATATGTTTCAAATAATCCTCGAGAAGCATATCTTAACTACAGGGATCTTGACATCGGAACAAATAACCATGGATACACAAGTTACAAACAAGCTAGCATTTGGGACAAAAACTATTTCAAGAACAACTTTGATAGGTTGGTTCATGTGAAGACTACGGTTGATCATCACAATTTCTTCAGAAATGAACAAAGCATTCTACCACTCCCATCTAGGGTGCCGAAGAAAATTGGTGGTTAAATTTTATTTCTGGGTATTTTGAGGTGTGCCTATTGATTAGTTGTGAATTTGACGTAAAAATTCAAAATAAAAATATTTTCAAGGATACATACCAGTGTATTGGTAAATAAATTCTGCTTTGTAATGAGTTGCCGCATGAACTTTCGTGCATAGTCTAATAAATCTCATCCGTTTTATTATGAACAAACAAATCTTTTCTTCTCTTAGTTTTCTCTTTTTCTTCCATTTTCATCTTGAAAGAAGCTCTAATACAAATTTAGTTTACTGATTTGAGGGGATATTTGTCATTTTTTCAATACTCTGTTGACTACAATGTAATTATACATTTAAGGGGGATATTTCCTATTTTACTAAATTTCTTGCTCATGAAAACAAAGTACCAGAATTTATAACTGGCCATGGGTTGGGTTGGATATGATTTGTGGAAATTCAACCTAATTTTCTATTGAATTGGTCGAGATAAAATTAACCCAATCTAAATATATAAATATGTTTAACCCAATCAAAATTACAAATTAAATATAGAAAAAGATATGAAACTTTAAATGAAACTTATTAAAATTAAATATAAACATTTTATAACATGAAAATTTCATTAATTGTCTATAGTGTTCAATAAAGAAAGATAAAAAAAAAACCAACTATCTTAGAATTTTTTTTTTTGACAATAAGCTTCTAGGCTTTATTTTCGGCTTCCTGCATCTCTGTTTCGAATTCAAAATCTAGACATTTTAGATAATTAACTAGCATCGTGTCGAGTAACAAGATATATAATTATGTACTGTTAAATGTTTACTAAAAAATAAAGAGAAATTGACACTAATCTACTTTCAAAGATAATAAATTTACTTACATGAGAGAGTGATTTTTGTTTTGGAATTAAAGTCGAGATCAATAGATATGAAAATGAAATAGTCTCTTCTATAACAAGGTAAAATAATTAAAACTTTAATTAGCCATTTAGGTCTTTAAGATTTTACAATTGAGGATTAACATATCATTGTTATTGTTGTTATTATTATTATTACTATTATTACTATTTACATGGGTCAGGGTGGGTTAAACAAGTTCATCATAATTAATCCAATCCAACTAACTGTTAATTAGATTAGAAAAATTAGACCCAATTAACTCACAAAGTCACAATAATCCGCTCAACCCATCAAAATTAGATTGGGTTAGATCGAGTACATTGGGTTGAATTTACCCACCTTTAATGAATTAGAGTAACGTGCATTTCTACCTGACTTCAAAGGGGTGTAAACCATTACTCCCAACCTTTTAATGTATAGTTGTTCTACATATGAAATAACATAATCTTCGTATCATGATTAGTCAATTTGCGTCATAACAATCATAATTTAAGAAGATAGCTGATTAGCCGTGTTCTTTCTGTTGTGAGAGCTGCTATTGCTATCTTTCCGGGATTCAATAACTAACAACAATCCAATTAATGTTCACGGGAAAACGTAATTGTAATAGTTATTAGTAATTTCTTAATAGCTATCAATTGATTTCAAAAGTTAGTAATATGACTATAAATATTGCAAATGCGATGTTGTGTATCATAAATAACTGATGCGGTATTATTCAGTTTTCTTGCATGCATGTTTCATGTTTCACTTAGTATGGTATTTTTTTGAATAGATTATAGATATATCTCCCAAAACTTAGTGGGATTTTCATCTTATCTCCAATTAGTGGAGATTTATTAGTTATATTCTCTGGATCTTTGGATTATATTAAGTGTATGTATCTAAATTCTTAGTAGATTTTGTAATATATTTATATGAATTTAGTTTCTTATCTAAGGTATATCGGTTTGTCAAAAAGGAACAAAAGAAATGTCTTTTTATGTATACATTTACTTTATAAATTATCATAGTAGTGTGAAGTTTTTTCTTTTCGAAACACATGACTTAAGCTCTTTTTGGTACAATGGTGTTGTGATAAATTTTTGCTACAAACTAAAACCTGATTGTGTATAATGATTTTTAAATATTAATTTCGATAAAAAAATAATTAAATATAATTAAAAATTTTAATAAGTAATTATGAGATAAAATCGTCTAAGTTTTCAATCCAAAATAACAATGCCAAAAGAGGGCTTAGTTAATTCTATGTCAATTTAAGTATATTCAGATTTCATGTTAAATTAAAAAAAATGGGCTACCTTAATTTTTATATATGCTTGATGCTTATATTTTAAAATAGAGTGGATCTTTTAACATCGCTTTAAAATCCCTATAAGACCTCTATTGAATTTATTCCTAAAATACGCTTGGTTTAATTGATAAAATACAAATCCATATATTAACATTAACCATCTTCCTGTAAAATTTTATTAAAAAAATTTATCTTTTTGAATTATATACAAATCCTAAAATATCAAATTTATCTTAAAATTTTTTCTTCTTGCTATATAATTTATATTTTCATAGCTCTAAACTATTATAATTTTCTCAGAAAATATCTTTTTCAATTAAAATTTAAAATATAGATATAAATTATGAAATGGGGTGGGTGTAAAAATTTTGTTAAAAGAATAATTTATCTAAATATTTAATTGAATTAATATTCAAAACAAAAATTGAATTAATTTCTACAAGATTATTTAAGTAATTTCAATGAAACGGGATTTTAAGAGGAATTTTGAGTGGTGTGAAGATAACTGCTTTTTTTTTAATATATAGTATCTGCTATTTAAAATCAAACGTAAAAGAAAATAGATCTCAAGTCTCCTTCATTATAAGGTTTATGACTGTAGGCCTTGGCGTGTTTGTCCATTGTACTACTGAGACTAAAAATTTGGGCTTTACTGGGCTTACTCATCGTAAAATGTGAGTAAATTTTTTCGTTCAGCATTTGCCACCCCTGCAAAATCCTTTTAAAAACCCTTAGTATTTGACAATTAAAATAATTTCTTTTGACACCCCTTTTTATTGGAAAAAGAACCCATACTGAGTCATCCTAACTAAATCCACCTCACGTTTTTTTTTTCTCAACTTCTCTATTGCCGCTAAAAAATTAAAGGGAAAAATACTAGTATACTCTTAAATAATATTTGTATCAAACGTATTATAATATTTTTAATATGTATCATTTGTATATCATGAGTTGACAAAATATGTCAGCCATCCACCAAACTATTAGCTGCCATTAGAAAGTTAACGGAATTGTGAAAAATTGATTATTTCACCCTTAAAATTCAAAATAAAGTAAAAAGATAGATTTGCCCAAAAAAATTAACATAAATTTTCAATACACAATTTTTTTTAATTTTGTTATTAACAATACATTTTTTATTAAAAAAAGAATTATTAATTGTACACATTATTAACAATTATTCATAAAAATCATTCATATTATACTATAAAAATTTATTAACAACATATTATTTACAATTATACATATTATACTGTAAAAACTTTCAGTTGGAGCTTGAAGGAATAGATCTTCAAAAATTCAGGTGAAATTTTGGAGGAGTAGCATTTGTTTTTTAGTCCCGTTAAAATAACATTGTTTCACATGATGACGTCATCTTCCGATAAATGGGATGACATGTCATTTTTTTAATATATATCATATGACATGTCATTTTTTTAGGTAAATAGGATGACATATCGTTTTTTTAATCAAAGTTTCTTCCATCTTAAAATACTATATTACCCTTATGATATCAATACTTGCAAATGGCAGTTAACGATTTGGTGGACAACAGACACATTTTGTCAACTTAAGGTATATAAATGATACATGTTAAAAATATTATAATATGTTTAATATAAGTATCGTTTATGGGTATACGAGTGATATTTTCCCAAAATTAAACCCCCTGAAATTCTTGTTGCCCACAAATTCTAGAAATAGTTATTCTTGTTTCTATATTTTTTTTTTCTCAAAGCAAAGAAAAGCAACATCTTACAGCCACAAGTCATGACTAAAGTGAAATTAAAAAAAATGTAAAAAAAATCTGAATTATTATGTTGCAATTTATGTTTGCTTAACATATCTCCGCTTTTGTGTAACAACAGGGCAACACCCCATTTAAAAATAAATTTAATTTTTTTGCTCATATATGCCACTCAATTAATATAAAATTAAATATTTTTAATAGCTTTTTTCTTTTTTAAATGAGTTGAAATGATAATCAAACTCAAGCGGATAATTACTAAGTATTGTAAGTCTTTTAATAAGTTTGGTTCTCATACCATGTAAAAATTTAGCTTATATATAAAAGTTAAACTCCTTATATACCTTAACAGAAAAAAAAATATTCTTAACAAATGTAATAGATTATCTACTAGTCGTCACTTATCAGGACAAGTAACATCAATTAGGTTACATTTATTTCTAAATATGGAGAAGAAGATGACTCAAATCCATTGCTACATGAATGAAAAAAAGATGTGGTTTATTCTCCATAAAAGGTGGTTACAATTCATTAAAATAATTATTTCCCTTTTGGAATTTGGTCGAATATATAATCAGGAACCAGTTGACAATGTTTGATGAATTATACCTAAATTTATCATATTTTAATTTAGGATGGGGCTATTTGAACCCACTAATTTTTTCTCTGCACTCTCGTTTGAATTAAGAAGTTTAGTATCTAAACAATTTTTGAAAAAAAAATTAATTGAACATTTCTTCTCTTTTTCTTCTTAATTTCATAAATTCTCATCAATTGATTTAAATATATTCTTTTGGCTAAAAGTAATTGATATCAATAATTAAGAGGAACCAAACCCACCATTTAAAAATGAACATCAATAAACTTTTATCACCTATTAAAGTTAATGAATATCAAAAACTTATTTTTTACCAAACACAAAAGCTTTCGCATATTGACACAACTTAAAACTAATTTTAACTCCCAAGTATAAGAGTGTCTTGTTGTATTATAACTCGGTGAGTCCGAAGTCGATCCACAGAGAAAAGATTTAATTAGTTTATTGTATTTTATCTAAAAATTGAAATTAAAACTTGAATATAAATAACTTAATTTAAATGAAACTATGGAATTGAACTAGTTAGGGTTATGGATCCACTCTTAGAAATAAATAAAACTTAATAAATTCTTTTTGCCAATTTGTTTTAGATTTATTACTCAAAAGATTAATTATACAAATTATTATTATTTTCCCTTTAATTTTATGATGGATTAAGTATTTATTGTGCCAAAATTTAATTTGTCTACAATAAGTCAAAATACCATTTCACCATGCCTTATATTAAGATCTTAAGAATTTATTGTGCCAAATTCATTTGTTTGTCTACAATAAATCAAATAGAGAGATGATTAAAACATAAAAATGAGGCCCTATTTATAGAAAAATAAATTCATAATCCAGTGCTTTGCGGTCCATCATAGGCTTCATGCATGTGCTCCTCACAACCCTTAGATCAAGATCCAATGGCTGGTCAAACTTCAAAAGTCAACATCACACATGGCATCATTTGACTCGTCCGATTTACCCAAAGAACGGTTGAGATTTGGCGGGTTAATGGGTGGATCGGGTCGACCCGAATACAAAGATTCGGATCCTCCAACTTGCTTCACCAACCATTGCCACGTGGCACAATCATGGCCATTGAATCATGAACGGTTGAGATTTGGTCAAAATTGACAGTTATCCCATGCACTCATATCTATTGTAAGCTCATTTCATCATCCAATCAGTGCTCGGTCAACAGGAAAAGTCAACTTTTTTTATACAAGCCCAATTTTAAGCCGATCTTGACTGATCTTAAGGTTTTCAGACCTCCGGAATCCAAATTTGACCTCCGTTTATCTGTTTGGAGCCTCGAAGTACGTGAAATTAATAATTTTCCTAATAAAAACATAAAAATACACAAAATTAAATATATTTAAAACATAATTAATACTTCATAATATATTACATAAACACAAATATAAATCATAACATAAGCATAAAATAACATATTATCGCTTGATAATTAAACAATTTTTAATACTAATCACATATCAAGAAAAGAAAAATTCTTATATATAAAAAGTATGAAATATAGATCATGATACAAAAAAGAAAAGCCAAAAATAAAAAAACAAAAGAGAGTAAAATCGAGTGTTATAAAATGTCAGAGTAGAGAGGAGAGAGCATGTAACTATAAGATAGAGAGAAAAAGAGATTAAGGGTAATTTTGAGATTCTAAAGTTTAAATTTTTAATAATAAATTTATTTTTTAAACGAGTGTGGAGAGGAATTTAATGGGTTTAAATAGCTACAGCCTTTAGCTTATTAGCAAGGCTAGCTCTAGAATACTAGGAGCCTCATGTGAAATTTTTTTATGAGGCCTCCTTACATTCAGAGTTTCAACACTCAAAAAAACATAAAAGAGCTCAAAATTCAATCAAATTTTAACTATATCTTGAATATCAACAATCAACAAGATAGTAAAAATTTCAAAAAAGGAATCTAATTAAGAAGATATATTTTTTACTTCCTTTATAATTATTATTTTAAGGAACTTTTTTTGACATCAAAAGTGAGCCAATAAATGTAATACTTTTCTTTATAAAGAAGAGAGAAATAAATTTTATAATATTAAATAGGTAAGTTTTTTTTAAATAAAGAATTTAATTTTCTTGAAAAACTAATAATGAATTAATTGTTAGATTAGTTATAGCTCTTTAACGTTCTTAATTGTGGGATAATTGTTAATTAAAGAGAGCCCAGAAAATAGGTTTTCCTATTTTGGGCAACTTAAAAATATACTAATTTGATTAAATCAATGGCGTACTTAAAAAAAGGTATTCCTAACATATGGGGCATAGGCAATCACAATGAAGCCTTAGGTGACTACCTTGTTTGCCTATATTTAGAGCCGGCAAAACGGGTCATCGGGTCGTGTTCGTGTCGTGTTCGTGTCGTGTCAGCTTCGTGTCGTGTCAAATTTAGGTCGACTCAAACCCAACCCATTAAATAATCGTGTCAAAATATTGAGACCCAAATCCGACACAGAAAAATAATCGGGTTACCCAATAACTCGTTTAATATCTATATATTGAACAAAAGTTACATCAAATATTTACACACTATCATATATACGTATGTACATACATACATACATAATTTATCGATATTATAAAATATACATATCTACTAATATATTACACATTTACACTATTGAGGTTTTAATTATATATATATATAAAATATTAGATATCAATATTATAAAATATACATGTCAATCAATTTTTACACATTTACACTATTGAAGCTCTGAATGTATTTAAAATTTTATAAATAAAACACTGTATTTATATTCACCCTTTTAAAGAATAAAAAAAATAAAATCATTTCTAATGTTTGAGTTTTAATGATAAGAATATGTAAATTATTTTAAAATAAAAAATATAATCGAGTCATTAATCGGGTAAATGGGTCAAGAATTTTAACCCTAACCCGACACGGAAAAAAATTTCGTGTTGACCCGAACCCGGCCCATTTAATAATCGTGTTAAATTTGACGACCCATACCTATTTATTTATGTCGTGTTCGTATCGGGTAATCGTGTCGTGTCAAATTTTGCCAGCTCTACCTATATTTAAAGATGTCTCTGCATATTAATCATTATTCTTATGAAACATCGAGAAAAATAGATGTAATTCAAACTTTGAAAGGGAAAAGGACACTTTTGTTTCCTAGCAATTATTTGTTAGTAACACTTAGGTCCCTCAATAACCCATTTCATTTATAATGTTAAAACGAACACATAATAAACACATAGTTGAAGGGTAAATATGATAATTTATTTAAAAAAATATACAATTTCAATTTATTAAGGTCTTAAATAATTAATTTGCAGGTGAAGTTGTTGTATGTAGGGTTCAGCTACGTTACAATGGTGGCACCATACCACTTCTTTTGTTTTTTGTGCTAGCACTACTATAAATTTTCATAAATTCCACTCATTTTTATTTAAATTTTACTTCATAAATATTAAGCTAATTTCCACTTGTATCCATAGGCACATTTCAATTAGCACCTTACACTATTTAATATTATTTTTATTCTATGTTACACCAGTACCACAACACTCGCTTTTCTATTTTGAGATTGAATAATTGCCATATTTAATTTAGAACCTTTAATTTAATATTAGAATTTTTTAAAAATCTACAATCAAATTTCATTTAACACTTTATATTCCTTTTATTATAAATTTTTTTAATAAATATTATATATAGTACTTTTTACTTACATGTATAACAAATTATGTATTCCCATTAGCTCTATTACAAAAAGTATAATAATTTTTCTTACTCTTATTTTTATCATGTTATTTATTTCAAGTATTATCATTTTATGGGTGCATTTGGTTCTTCATTATTTGTTGTATTAGATTGTATTGTATTATTTTTTATCACATTAGGCTGTGTCAAACTATAATTTAGTAAAAAAAATTATCTTTCATATATAGTAATAAATTTTTTAATAATATAATGTTAGATCATATATACTACATAAAATTAATTCAGCACCCATTTGGAGATGATGAATTATTATTTACAAAGCAAATTAAAGGATTAAATAACATAATAAAAATAAAAGTATGAAAAATTACAATATTTTTTGTAATGGAGCTATTGAGGTTACATAATTTGTTGTGAATGTAAGAAAAACAATACCACAATATTTATTAAAAAATTGAAATAAAAGAGCTTAAAAGTGTTAAATGAAATTTGATAGTGAATGTATAAAAAAAAAAGAAACTGATATTTTTTAAAAAATTAATTAAAAAGGAGTGTAAGGTTTTAAATTAAACATGCCAATGATTCAATTTATTCAAAATAGTAAAGAGGTCTATCAAAAAAAAAAAAAAGAGGAGAGGTATTGTGATACAAATACAATATTGGATAAAAAAATATATAAATATGATATAGTATGAGGTGCTAACTGAAATGTACCTATGGATGCAGGTAGACATAAACTTAATACTTATCAAACAAATGTTAAATAAAAGTAAGTGGAGGGTTCATATGAAAATTCGTCACAAAAGACAAAAGAAATTATTATTATTTTTTTGCTAGTGACAAAAGAAATTGTTTGATACCACTATTTTAATGTAGCTGGATCCGTTGTGTGTTCCTTCAATAATGTGTGCATTTTTTTAACATTTTAACATTGATGTAAAATTGAATATTAAAAATTTATCAGGGAACAAATGGAAAAATAAACTTTTAAGAGAGATGAAATTATCATTTTCCCCTTTGAAAGTGTTTTTCCAAAGGTAAATGCTTCATATTATAATCTATGCGATAAATCCAAAGAAATTGAATATATTTGTTAGAATTTTCTTGACTGTTCCAACATCCAACCTGGCAAATTGATAACTAAGAAAGATTTGCAAGTTAACTCTTAGACTATTCCAAATTGGAAATTTGATGGAAAGATTTGCAAGTTAGCTCGTTAATCAATTGGATGAAGGTAAAAAAAAAATAATTATGACATTGACTAAATTAAAAAAAAAATTATGCAACAACTTGATCATACAAGAAAGAAAGTCTCCGTTGATAATTCATCTATATACAAAGGAAAGGGGGAGCAATATAGTATGAAATGTTGAAAAGTATGTAGGTGTAACTAATGCTTAAACTTATCTCAAGAATTAGAGGTTATCCTAGTTTATGTATCTAGTCTAAGATATTTTAAGCCAATGTTATAATATTCTCTAAACATTATTGTTATGCCAATTTTTGTTGGTCCTTGCCACATGGAAATGTTTTGTATGTTCATTAGTTTAGTGATCTGATACCATATATATAGCTAGCTCGAGTTTTGAGAGTTACCTCAAATATTTACCCCAAGATTTTCTCAGCCAATTTATAAGATTATTTCCTTAACAGACAAGTCCTGCTTATTAAAATGAAGAAAATAAAAGATATACATACATTCATACCTACATACGTACGTACGTACGTACATATATAATAACAAGAATAAATTATTATTCTGTTGATAGACAAGTCATGTATATTAAAATGAAAGAAAAATAGAAGATTTTATAAAGCAAGAATAACAAAGACTAATTAAGTTTGTTGAAGAAAAATGACGAAAATTAAAATTTCATCAGAAAATTTTCTGCATTCCTAACGTATTGCAACATAGTCATGGAATTGCTAACATACCACCAAAAATACAAAGCTAACAGTGGAGCATTCGGTTCGTTATTACTATTATCTTTTAATATTATATACAACTCAATCAAAGACTAATACAATTAAAGTTCACTTAAATGTACAATCAAATTAATATATTAAAGTCTAATACAACTGAATTCCAACATAATAATAAAAATACACGCTTATCGGGATACTCAAATCCTCTATAATTAAGAGAAGGAGATATTGACTAACCCAACCAATTATTTATTGGTGTTTGGTTCTTAATGTGATGGGAATAATTTATATATATATATATATATATATATATATATACCCTTTATTATATATTTACTAGTTATTTTTAGTTGTTATATTTAATTAATTAAATTATTTTATTAAATAGAGTAATAAATTGAATATTAGGGAATAAACGTGCTTTAAGGGGTCGAAATTGGAGAGAATGAATCAAGGATTATAAGTAGAGGACTTATAACGGTACATTGAGCAGCCAAGAAATTAAAGACAAAGCAAGATTTATTAAAACTATCACGTGAAGAATAACAGTTTGGGAAGCAATGAAGATAAATTGGTTTTGGGAGCAATTGGACGAACTTACCACGTGGAGTTCAAGGCTAAATGACAAAAATTTAATTGGTTGCAAAATCTAAATCATGCATGCACGTGAATGGATTAAAGAATATGGAAATAGATTTGGCCTCTTAAAGTCTTATGTTATAGCTATAGGATTTAATTAAATCGGTGACTTAGCTTCCAAGAACGTTAACTCATATTAGATAAGGATTCGGCAAGTTGGGCAATATTTGCAAAGAAGCAAACCACGCCGATTGGGAGGCAGCCGCCGGACAGAAACAAATAGAGACGCAGACGGAAGCGAAGCGAAGAGACTGCAGCAGCCGCATGACGAGTTCTATTAATTCTATCGTTCTCAATCTCTCTATGTCCATCTAATATTTTATGCTAGGGTTACAGATGAAGTCATGTTCAATAAAATAAATCACTTTTAATTCAATTAATTCTCTATATATGTGTTTTAATGTTTATGGTTTTTGTTTCACAAGTTTAATTGGATATTGTTAAATCTTTTCACCAATTCTATCATACATTATTGATTGTTCTTTGACTAAAACTATACTTGAATCTATAAAGTTTATCTATGATTATCTTTGATTCTATATCTTTCATTAAATTATTCACACAAAGTGATTAGGAAAACTTTGAATCTTTGTCATTCATTATTGTTTACATAAAATACTTAAATACTTAGACCTCGTTATTCTTACTCTCATACTTCAATATATTCGTGTTGCTTACGAGTGCATTAAATTTGCACAACATGATTTAATTTAGCTAGTTAAAAATTATATTTTAGTTATTGACGCAACCTTAGCATAAAATTATGAAATAAGATGATAGAAACCAGCCGGATCGAGTCAATGGATATAATACTATACTATAAAACTGCCTTTGGAGATGCTCTTATTACAAAATTTCTTTGTATTTATTACCGATATTCTTCCTTAAAAAAATTTACAACTGATTTTCAAATGACTTAGGGCCAGTTTGGTAATGTTGCAGTTTTTAAAATAATTGCTGTTAGCTGTGCTGTAGAAATAATCAGTTGTGAAGAGAATCAGTTAAGTGTTTGGTAAATTTTATTTTCAAACGTACTGTGAATTTTGAAAGCAGTTATGGGTGTTTGGTAATCTTATTGTTAAACTGGTGTAAGAAAATAAATCACTAAAATGTACATAATGTAGGATGAAATTTACTTATACATATAAAAATGTACACGTACAATATCTCGTTGAATCAAACAATTTTTTTTTTTTATAAAAATGTGGAATTGGCATATTAACTTCTTACCAAGCAAGATAAACATAGCACTTTCTATAGCTTTGTGCCCTGTATCTTTAGTTACACAAACTATTCTTATGGAGAAAATGTTAATTATAATAAAAAATTATTACAATATTGATTTTATTTCCAATTTAAATAAGGATTATTTCGGGTTTAAGTAATAATTGTAAGGATATTTATGGAATTATATTAAAGGATAAAATTGATTCTCAAAATCAGAATCTAACGTTACTCCTTCCCTGCTTTTCAAAATCAGCTGTAGGAGGAGCTGATTCTAGCAAAAGTGATTTTATTTTTTTTTACCAAACACCAAAATTAACTTTTAAATTTTTAAAATTACTTTTAACCCTCTCAAAAGTAATCCCAAACGGGGCCTTAGTCGTAGGTACATATATTTATATAAACGTTTCTTTTTGTAATTTAAATGGGCGCGCGCGTGCAAACTGAATTTTTAAAAAATATATATATTGCAACTTGCAAGCGCGATAGAATATAGAAAATTTATAGTCAATTTATTTTATTATCAATTCATATATTCTTGTAATCAATGATAAAAATTGACGTCTTGTAATCAATGATAAAAATTGATGACGTATATTGATTAAGATACATAATCCAATCGAAATTTTTAGGTGTCGAAGCCTTGACATTTATAAAATATATGTACCTACGACTAAATATATGTACCTTGACATTTATAAATTAAGATAAATATATCATATATGTACCTACGACTAAGTCATTTGAAATATACCTACGACTAAATATATGTACCTTGACATTTATAAAATAAGATGTTGCAGAAATAGAATAACTTTCATGCGTCAAAATTTTATCTTTTAGGCAATTTCATATGGATTTCTCTTTCAAAATTCAAAGGACATGACTTGATAAACCGATATCGACATATTGGACCACTAAATTCAAGCATGCATTAATTTATATATTAAACTATGGGCTAGAAATTACCGGACGTACGCATATCAGAAAGGAAAGAAAAAAAATTAATCCAGAACATAGGAAAAGAACGAAATATACCTAAACATGCATGGTCAATATTGAATTCGGGGATACGTGGCCAGTTAATAAAAACGTGGATTTAATGGGAAGAAAAATTCGTTGTTTGGCCAGAGAAAAAATTAAATACATCTAGATGTGCTTGAACTTTTCATTACATCCAATTGGTCAATCCTTTAGCAGCCACGCATGTTCACATACATTTTCTGATTGAGTAGGCATACTGCCACACTATAAATAATGGAGATCTAATTAATCATATGTACCAAGTTCAGACATTAACAAATAGAAACGATGAAGTCTCTTGCTTTACCATTTGCGTTGGTTCTTCTGTTATCCTCTCAATGTTGGGTGACATCATCAGCTGAGAATCATGCAGGCTCAGATGATGCTCACAAATTTGTTCAATGTTTAGAAAATTCTGAAGACTCAACCTCCATTTCTAAATTGATATACACCCGAACTAACTCCTCATTTTCATCAATATTGGATTTTTCAATACAGAACCTCAGGTTTTCAACACCCACCACCCCAAAACCTCAAGTCATTGTAACTCCATTGAAAGAATCCCATGTTCAAGCAGCCGTTAAATGTTCCCAAAAATATGGTCTGCAAGTTAGGGTTCGAAGTGGAGGTCATGACTATGAGGGTCTTTCTTATGTTTCCAATTATCATGTCCCATTTGTCATCATTGATTTCATAAATCTTAGCTCAGTCAGTGTTGATCCAGAGGCTAAAACTGCATGGGTTCAAGCCGGAGCAACCAATGGCAAAGTTTACCATTCTATTGCTGAGAAAAGCAAAACTCTTGCTTTTCCAGCAGGAGTTTGCCCTACTGTTGGCGTTGGTGGACTTTTTAGTGGCGGAGGCTATGGCTTCTTGATGCGCAAGTATGGCCTTGCTGCTGATAATGTTGTTGATGCACACTTGATTGATGTTAATGGAAGGTTACTCGATAGAAAATCAATGGGAGAAGATCTATTTTGGGCAATCCGGGGAGGTGGAGGTGCTAGCTTTGGTGTGATCATTGCTTGGAAAATAACGCTAGTTACTGTTCCGGAAACAGTGACTGCATTCACAGTCAATAGAACCTTGGAACAAAATGCTACCAAGATCGTTGACAGATGGCAGCACGTTGCAGATAATCTCGATGAAGATTTATATATCAGAGTGTTCTTAAGAAGTGCAAATTCAAGCACACAAGGGAAGAAAACAATACGAGCATCATTTGAATCCTTGTTTCTCGGAGGAGCTGATGTCCTCCTTCCACTGTTGCAGCACAGCTTCCCTGAGCTTGGCTTGGTGAAAGAAGACTGCATTGAAATGAGCTGGATTGAATCAATCATGTACTTTGCGGGGTTCCGAGGACAATCTTTGGATGTTTTGCTTAACAGAACTCAACCCAACGTAAGATTTTTCAAAGCCAAATCTGACTTCGTGTACGATCCTATGCCTGAAATTGCATTCCAGGGGATATACGAAAGATTTTATGAAAAAGAAGCGGAGGCTGCTGAAATGATCTTGAGTCCCTATGGTGGGGTAATGAATCAGATTTCAGATTCCGCAACTCCATTCCCACATAGAGCTGGTACCAGATACAAAATTCAGCACATAGTGTATTGGGAAGAAGAAGGTAGCGAAGCATCTCAAAGGCACATCAGTTGGATCAGAAGGCTTTACGATTACGTGGCTCCCTATGTTTCAAAAAATCCTCGAGCTGCATATTTGAATTACAGGGATCTTGACATTGGAACGAATAATAAAGGCTACACGAGCTACAAACAAGCTAGCATTTGGGGTCTTAAATATTTCAAGAACAATTTTAAAAGATTGGTGGATGTGAAGACTATGGTTGACCCCGGTAATTTCTTTAGGAATGAACAAAGCATTCCACCACTTTCGTCAAGGAAGAAAAAGGGTGATTAATTTGACAGCTATTCTTACGAGGGATTCAGCGTGCGCATATATAGTATCTCCATCATGTTTCAATAAATTAGACAAAATAAAATCATGTGTTTTTGTGTATTGTTGAAGTTTCTGATTTGTAATAAATGATTGAGTTTTCATGTATATAGTCAATAAATCTTTTCTGTTTTATTAACTTTAGACATTGTTTTTTTTCTTTGTTCCATGAAATAGGTGCTAATTATATGCTTTATAGATTCATTTATGTCTAACCTTTAATTTTTCAATAATCATTTTCAGTTTTGTTCGATAACTTGTATTTCCTTCTTGTGGACTATCAAATGTTGCCATTTATATTTTATAATAAAGTAAAGTTCGATGTTACTCTTTACGGACCTTTTGACTTTTGTCCATGCCTTCATTGGTATATTCGTTTCCGGAAAGAAACTGTACTCAATTAGATCCCCTAAGAACTTCCTATTGCTCATGCATGATAATTATATATATAACCAAACTATGTGCGAAAAAATTTTCCGCGGGTCTGTCCCACCATGATGCTCTACTACGTAATAGAGCAATGGGTCTCCACAGATATTTTTAATATTAAATTTAGTAGGTTCTTTTATTAATTATTAGGCCTAAATATGATCCCATTATTGTACAAATTTTACTGTATTTGTAAGTGTATGAATCTATTAAACTATCAGTTTTAGGAAAGTAAAATTTAATCGAAACTAATTATTACTTTTCGTAGTTAAAGAAATATTCTGTTTGAGAAAATTAAAACTAAAGATGCAAGTAAATTAAAGGCATGAACATTAGCACAAGAATTCAAGAGATTGAGGCATGTAAATTAATCCCTATTCAATTTAACAATTATTTAATTATCAGTCAATTCCTAATTTTAGAGTGACAACTCAAAATAAATCTATGTTTGGTCATGGTTATATCAATTAAGTCTAATTAAAATTAATCTTATGTAAGTTTTTTTTTGTTATTATAGATTTAGTCAAAAATTAATCATAACAATTAATAATACATGACTTAGTTAGTAAAAAGATTTAATAATATTCAACTAAATATGTGAAACAAGAACTATAAATATTAAAGCACACATGTAAGAAATTAATTGAATAAAAAATAATTTATTTTATTGAATATGGTATCAAAATAATTTATTTTATTGAATATGGTATCATCTTGACCTTAATATAAAAGTTTAGTTATACATAAGTAATTTAGGGATAGAAGAATAAATAAAATCAGTAATGGAGATTAAACCTAATGTCTGGCTTCTCTTGCTCCCAAACCTTGGCTGCTCTGCTTTAATTGCTTTCGGTGGCTCTAATTCTCTCTGCCTCGTTTATCCCCGTTCAAAAGCCAAAAGGCTTTTCCTTTACGCGCTTTCACCACCGACTCCCGCTTTATAAAAGCCAAAACCCTTATTTTATTGGGAAATTTACCCATTTGACCACTTTCCAATTTTTAATAACAAAAAAGACCACACTTCATTTTTTCTTAAAATAGCAACCACTTAGAAAGCTTTTGGGTCAAAATACTCTTAAATTCTCAAAACAAAACAAACAAAACATTTTGCTCAATATTCACCTAAAATCATTTTGTATCGCCCCAACTACGTCTACGGGAATTCTTTCACTTCCGGTGTCTCTTGAGTTCTGCCGAGTTCTTTCACTTCCAGTGGCAATTTGTGTGAGTTATAGTTTGGTTCCAGTAAGTTCCTTCACTTACGGTTTCGGCCGTTTAGGTACTTTCTCGATTTTTTTCATTAATTTAGAATACATTTTTGTTTAAATTGCTTGGTTGCTTCATCATTGATCATAGTTAATAATTAAGATGTGTATTGGGTATGAAAATATTAGAGTTTTCTTAAGATTAAGATATATAATAAATGGCATTCCAAGTGTTTGTTAAAATGCCTCTAAGAAATTATTAATCTAAACTTCAAATTATTTTGAGATTAAAGACAAGGTTCATGTGTCGGCCAATCAAGAACATGGATGGTTGCCTGTGTTACCTAAAATTTGTCCGTGTCAAGCTTGCGTCGCCTAGCCTATTATCAGTTGACATTTTCAATAGCCACCAAAATCGAGCAATATAAAACTCTCTGGAAAATCAGGCGATAGGCTATGTCGCCCAGACGACATGCTTGTCGCAAGAGGAAAATGGGCGTGCGACATGCACTTCTCCCAGTGACATAGCATGTCGCCCGATTCTCCTGAGAGTTGCATAATGTTTGAAAATATCAAGTAATGAAAAACTCTCTAAAAAATCGAGTGACAAACTGTGTCGCCAGGGCGACGCGCGTGTCACCACACAGTCTGTCGCCAACTTTACGCATGTGACATAAGCTGTCGCCCGATTTTACAGAGAGTTATATATTTCTTGATAAAATCAAGAAATAAACAATTCTCTGGAAAATCGGGCAACAGGCTATGTAGCCTGGGCGACGAGCCTGTCGCCACACAGTTTGTTAGCTATTTTACATGTGTGACATAGGCTATTGCCCTAACGACACAGCCTGTCGCCATGATTTTCCAAGAGTTGTCAATTGTTTGATTGTAATCAATAACATGACACCATAATTAATCAACATAATAAACTCATTCCAAATTTAGATACTACAAGATTAATAAAAATAAGATCCTTCAATAAGCCTTATAGATTAAAGTCATTTCAAATTGGATAATACAATTTGCAAAATTAAATATATCTTCAAACACACTAAGATACCATTAACACATATTTTCCAAAAGGGGATTCTTACAGGTCTTGTGGTTATGGCCATACTCGCCGCATCGACCACAAGTTATAATAGACCGAGGGATATCCTCACCTGTAGATGGTATTCTTCGTGTTTTCCGACAACCAGAAGATAATAGTACGGTTCACTTGCAATGTTTAGAAATCTTCTGTAATTTTCCAATTGGTCATTTTACCAACTGGAATAATAAGTTCGGAATATGTCATCACCAATGTTTCCTTTGTGTAGTAACGAGAACAAAAGCTTATAGGATTTACTCAGAGATTTAGGCAAACCGCAATTGCATCAGCACAAACAAATTGATCTACTTGAAATACTCTACAATTATACGTCTTGCAATAAATTGTTCACATTTGTCTTTATCGTGAGGGAATATTCATTTGGATTTTTCTTCAGAATTCCATACAACTTTGCAATAAATTGTTCAAATGTTGCATCTTTTTGGAAACAAAATGCAGTAACTTTTTCATTCTCGTACTCCATACGACCATCCTTCAAAGTCTCTTATACTCCATCAAAATACATCTTAAGAACTACCGACTCCATTAACCTGATGTAAAATAATAATAATACTTTATTAAAAACATTGAAAATAATAATATTACTATATTAATTAAATAATTAATTATCAACAAATTCGGCTGATCGAGTGACAGCACTATCTCCCAGGCGACAGATAAAATTGCCTAAATTACATTCGATTGTATATTGGGCGATGCGAGCACTAACCACCTAACATGCAACATTCTATCACCCAAGCAACAAGCGCCCTCGCCTGGGTGACGAATACCAGAATACAGGCGACACGTACTCGTCACCTGGGTGACAGTTTTGTCACTAGGGCGACAAGTACTTGTCGCTAGGATTATGGGCTTCGTCTTCAATATCGTTTAAAACCCATTTTCGTCGGATTTTGCTAGAATTTTACTAATTTATGAATCTATGACCTCACTTTAACTATTTAATGCACCCACATTGTAATAAAATGAGCAATCAATCTTTTGTATGAAACCCGACCAAAAAATAAAAGAAAAAAATTGAAGAAATACTAACCTTAACTTCTTATTGTTCTTTAATTTGTTGCTTGATTTTGTCTTCAATACTTAGATAAATTTATTAGTTTGATGAATGCGAAATAGGTAAAAGGGAGGTTGAGTGATGGTTGGATAATGTGGGAGAGGTGAAATGAGGAGTGTTTTGGTGGTGTGTGAAGATGTTCGGTTGTTGCATGGGAGTTGGGGTTTGATTGTTTAATTTTAGGGGTATTTTGGTCTAACAACCTTGTAAATGGTTACTATTATAAGAAAAACTGGAGTGCGGTCTTTTTTTATATTGAAAGTTGGAAAGTAGTCAAATATGTAAATTTTCCTATTTTATTAGCTTGTTATGTGCACTCCACGTTTGTTTCCATATAAGAAAACAATTATTTTAGCTTTTGGTCATCACGTGAGCGTTATTTTAGATGGGCTAATAAATTTCATTCATATTTGGTCTTGAGCCCATTAGAGACATGTCCAAATAATCTTCAATGGTCTCCACTTCTGATTTTCTAAAGAGCATTTATTAAATTATTCCCTAATCTTTAATTTATTACCTTGATTAATAATATAGATTGATTAACTAAAATAATAAATGAAAGAAACTAACAAATAAATTATTGGAGGTGAAATATATTAATAAATTACATCCATCACCCACCTTAGAACACATTACTCTACCATATGATAGAGTATCATTGATTTGTCTCATCACTTTAACATGCTGAAGTAGTGGGCAATCCCACACAATTAGCTTCTTAGTTATGTGAGACTTCGTTATTATTTTATCTTGTCTTCTTGTTTTTTGGAGGAATTGATGGTATAGATTTTGATAATAATCCAAGATTTGATTTAAATTGTGAATAATTCAAGAAAATGAGAGATGTGAGAAATTAGTAGTTCATGAGCTTGAAAGAGAAAAAACAATTCAATTTTAATTTTTTTAAAGATAAAGATAAACATAAAATAGTTGGGGTTAATTGAAAAATTGGGGCTAATGAGATAAATAGGGGGGTCAAAAATATTATTACTATTTTTGTAATTTAAGACTGAGAAAAAGAGTAGTGACATTTGAAGCCTCTCAATTTATCTCACTAGTCCCCACTTTTCAATTAGCTCCATTTATTTTCAAAATTATCCTTCATTGAAAAATTAAATTTTAAATATCCATTTCTTTTCTCTTTCAATGCACTATCTCTTTTTCTCTAAAGTCACCATTGTAACACTACTTATCTTCATAACCTCAAAGGTTTTTTTTAAAAAAAATCAAAGCTTTTTTTTTTGTCTTTTACATTGAAAACAAAAAATTTAAACAATTTTAATCAGAAAATACCCATTAGAGTGGCTTTGAGAATGTGATTGACCATAATAACCAGGTCTGTTGGTTATAGAAATCTTGTTTTCTATAAATTTTTTTGGGTTCTTAAAATTTGATTTTTAAGTGTCTTCGTTGATATGTTAGATTGGAATATACTTGATTTGGGGTTTATGAAGTGGGTTATGTTTTTGAGAAATTTACAAAAATAACCATTAATATTTTATTATTTTCACAACTAACCGACCCAACTTTTTTCTATCAACATTAGCCAATCACAAGCCTTTCTCCCCAAATTACCCTTCTTTACAGACCAAAAGCAACAATCTTTCTCCAATATCGTCAAACCAAACGCAGCTTTCTGAATCATCAAGCAATGGCGACGGCAAAAGGCAACGGGAAAAGTGAAATCCGATCATAATCTATCTGAATCCAACACTAATCGACATCACTTAGTGGTATGAGTTATTTTCTGAACTTACTGAACTGAGTCGTGGGTAAATCTGGCGACAGGCTGCCTGTCGCACCAAGCCTAGGAGATTCATTCAAACTGTATTAATTTTATCCGGATCCAAATAATTTTTTTTTATAATTTCAGGTTTAATGGATTCAGTTGTACTTGAATTGTGTTACGATGATTGGTGGGAGACATTAGAGGATGGCCGTATGGAGTATGTGAATGGTAAAAATCGAGCTTTTTTGTTGGGAAAAATCGTCTGTTTGATCAGTTATTGGCAAGAGTATACGAGGTGTTACAAATAAACGCTAATGAATATAGTATCACAATGAAGACAACTTTGAAGTCTAGTAACACATTATATCGTGTAAGTGCACTGCCTATGAATATATTTGATGATGAAATGGTGAGGGTTGTGTTGCATATGGCATCCGACGTAGCCAATTTTGGATGCATTTCTATATTCGTGACCACATCACCTCGAGTTCCGAGTGAATGTATTGAGCCACATGTCGATGCAGAAACTTCGTTTAGAGCAAATATGTCTGGCCCCGATAATGATGAAGAGGTGTTGCCAAGGACAATATCGCTGCAGTAATATTACTCTCTAATCAACGACAATTATGACAACATTGATGATAACATCGTTACGTTAGAGGATGTTGGAGCAACGGTATTCTCCGTATCACAACAATGATTTTCGGGATAATGATGATTTTCATCATGAGACAGAGGGGGATAATGTTTGTGCAGAACCTTTTAATAATACGAGGGGCACTCATTTCAATAATGATAGTGATGATGGAGGAGCCGGCCCTTCGAATGTTCCGTCATTTCAGCACGACGATGAGTGTGAAGACAATACTCCTGTGAATAACAGAGGCAATAGACTTAGTCCTTCTATGGTTCGATTGAGAAGGCGAATTGACCCCCTTACAAGTCTTGCTCCAACTTTGCCTTCGAACATGGTTGGTCCAAGCTTTGTTAGCAGTTGTGATTCAGATGATATTAGTGTAGGTAAGTTATTTGCTGAGAAAAATGAGTTTATATTACAACTACGCAAGGTTGCCTTTAGAGATAAGTTTGATTTCAAGATTGCACGGTCTACTACGACACGTTTCGAGGCTCACTGTTGTTCAGAATCATGTAAATGGCGTATTCGAGCTACTAGATGTTCGAACGAGCAAAATGTTCCTTGGGTGGTAAAAAGAATTGACAATGTACACACTTGTCATAATGAGGTATTGGTTGATGGACGTCATCAAGTAAGGATCCGGGTTGTCGGCCATATTATCGCTGATAAATATATTCAAGACAAGAGGATTTATACTCCGAATGACATAAGAGCATATATGCAACAGGAATACGGTGTTCAGTTAACATACCAGCAGGCATATCGAGCGAGAGAAGTTGGTCTTCAAATAGTTCAAGACAACCATGCAGAGTCATATAACTTGCTCCCTAAATACTCTCACGTACTAACTACAGCGAATGAGGGTACAGTCACTCACCTCGAGCAAGATGGAGATGGTAATTTCTTGTACTATTTTGTAGCACTCGGATCTTCCATCAAGGGTTTTATGCAGTACATCCGACCTGTCATTGCTGTAGATGGTACTCATCTGAAGGGATTATATCGTGGAATCATGTTCATGGCAACATGTCTTGATGGTAACAATCAATTGTATCCGTTAGCCATTGGGATCATAGATTCAGAAAATAATTATGATTGGGAATGGTTTATGATGAAGTTATATAGTGTGATTGGCGATAGACCTGAGTTGGTAATTATCTCTGATCGATGCACTGCCATAAGGAGAGCCGTTCTGAAAGTATTTCATAATGCAACTCATGGCGTTTGTTTTTACCACGTCAAAAGTAACATTAAGTCACAATTTAAAATGTCCAAAGCTCGTTGGGATGAATTTGAGCCTGCTTTTATTAATGCAACAAAAGCATATGGCCACGAGGAATTTAAGAGACAACTTGAAGGGTTATGGATGATCCACTCGGGTGCGGCTGATTACCTAGAAAATAATGTTGGTACGTGTAATTGGGCAAGATCTCAGTTTGAAGGTAGGAGGTACAACATACTTACCTCTAACATCGCGGAGAGTGTTAATTCTTTCATGCGGGAACCTCGAAAATTTCTTGTTACTCATCTTGTTGATCACTTTAGGAAAACAATGCAGCAATGGTTTTATGATAGAAAAATTGTGGCTGAATCAATGACTACTCGGCTAACAACATGGGCGGATGAAATAATCACTGAGAGGAGAACTATAGCTGAAAGAATGACAGTTTGGCTGGTGTCTCCGCATCGATTTCAAGTTATAGGCGGTGGGCTTAAGGAAGGTTTGGTTGACTTGCAAAAGAGAACTTGCACCTGCAGAGTGTTTCAGCTTGATCAGCTTGTATGTGCTCATGCAATTGCGGCATGTGTAACACACCGGGTGGATTTTATTAACCTTTACTCGGACTTTTACACTACAGAATCATTGGCGATGGCTTATACAGAACCAATTGAGCCAGTTGGTGATGTGGCTGATTGAGAAGTTCTAGATGAAGTTCAGGAGATGCAAGTATACCCACCAGTTGAGGCACCACCACCTGGTCATCGTAAAGAGTTCAGAATACCCTCGGCTGGCGAGGACGTTAACCGGCGGACTGTAAGATGCGGGCGGTGTCATGAACTGGGTCATAATCATAAGCGATGTAAGAATCTCATTGCGTCGACTCGAAGTTAGTTGTTTTTGTGTTTTGTTGGTTAAAACTGTAATTGTTTTTGTGTATTGTACACTTATATGTCATTAAAATTTATTTTTATTTTAAATATTAAAATGTGAGCATTAAAATTATATAAACTTAAGTGCACAAATTAAAATAAAACTTCAAGTTTCAACATTCAAATTACTACAACGGTTTACAATACAATATTGTCATTAAATATGTCAACTGTAATTTTCTTTCTAAAGTACTCGACATGACTAGCGTTAAACTCCAAGCCAAGCCCGAACATTAAATACATCGTAACCATCAATACAAAAACACCGCAATCGCCAGTTGCAGGCTCTTGTTGTGGCGCGCTCTTAACTGCGATAACTTTTCAGGGGTCTGCACTCCGCAACTCGGGTCGGATGTTGTAGAAGCCAACATATTCCAACCATCGAGGGAATATAACTTCAAGTGGCTTGAATTTCAACTTGTACTTTTTGTCGTCGCGAAATGTGAGTAATGAGTCATAAATCCAGACTTTATTTTTCCGAAAGTCAACTCGTGCTAGTACCCAATGTGCACCGTCCAAGTTAACAGGGATGAGTAACTGTATATTAAAATTGAAAAACATGTTCGTTATATATGAAATTGAAATATAACAAAACAAAGTGACAACTCGAATATTTCATGATGAAGTATGTGAAATGCAATAAAATACATACCATATCGACATCCGTCATTGATTTGGACATTGTGTGCTGTCGCCCACAAAGATAACTATTCAAGCGGTCGTCGAAATCCAATGAATCGACCGAACAATCCCCGTTATTCCATAACTGATTCAAGAACACCTAGTACATAGATAACCAATAAATGCATCAGTTAACAAAACATAAAGGCAATAATTAAAAAAATTAAATAGTATTTATAAGTTTTGTCGGCACGTTACTAAAAAAAATGTGTCAGTATGTGTGACACGTTGGAGTAAGGCATTTGGATACTGCCGTTGTTTCTTGCTAATCAAGCGGAGATACTCGTGAATATGCTGTAGAGAAACAAAAATATTATGATTTAAAAGATAAATTTTGGTAAAACAAATCCACAACACAACAATATATATAACTTCGAAAATATAAATACCTCATCGCCTAGCTATCCCATCGAAGCTGTACCCAAAAGTATTTGAAAGAATGACCACGAGTGCTGGACTCTCCGGCGGACTCTGCTATCACCAGTGAACCATCGATCAAACCCAGCAAACAGACTAGAGTCCTTCAATCCTCTCAGTGGATTTACATCCACACTCGTACTCATGTCAATCGCATGCTCTATGATTTGGGGTCGAGGTAAAGGCCGGATATTCTGTCGTCGCCTGACCGGAGGAATCATGTAAGGACTGTTATAAACGTACAACGATATGTACGCGCGGCCGAACTTACTAACGCCCGGAGGCACCTCAGTGAACACCTGCATGGTCTCCCCACTAACATCCCCGTAGAAACTGTACAATGACGTGGGCGTAGACAAATTTTCATTGTCCACGTCAGTATACACTCCATAATCATCCGGGGTCTGTCCATTCGCCAAGAACATATTAAACAATTATCAAATTAAAAGTGAAACGACCATAATTATTAAATTTAAATTTGCTCACCGCATACGAGCGTGAAGTGGGAGAATCCTTATTTGGACGTTTAGAAAATGTGTCGATGAAGCCAACAACGGTTTCTTTAAAATATTTTAATTATGACTTTATTTCATACACATTACGATCAATCTTATCCAGCCATCGTTGTATGTAATCATTAAACTGCTTTGTCCTTGACTATTACAAAATAAAAAATAAAACTTTAGAATAACAATAAAAAATTAATAATTTATAACGGAAAAATATCGTATATTATTTATAACCTCAGAATCCCGTGCGTCATCAGAGTTGTATGTTTGTTGCTGGTGGTCATCAACAGCCACCTCATCCTCATAAGTGTCATGACGCTGCTCTGGTATTGGGTTTGGTATGTCGTTATGATCGTCATGCTCGTCTGATTGCCTTGTAACCGACGGCATCGCGTTGATTGAGGGTTGGTGCTGCACCAAGTATCATTTAAAATTACTAAATGAAAAGTCAAAAATTTCGATTAAAAGTTTATTAGTACTTAGAGTATACCGACCTTATGAACCCAGTCTGGAATGCTTGGCAAGTAACCCTTCACAGAGAGCCAATATTTGCTGCTACTCTCCTTTGAATTTGGCTCAAGAGTTTGTAAAACGTCCCCCTGCCATAAATTCAATTGAAAATTTTAAGTAAGTATACATAACTTAAATTTAGTAAAGTTAAAAAAATAAGTAATACATATTACTTACAAGACAAGATTCGTCGTTGAAGAGCGAATAAACCTCCGCAAAGTTGATGCTCGAAGACGCCATGGGCTTCTATTGCAGAATGCGGGGATTCTTATTCTTCGTTTTGATGACCCATGTTGATGGCAACCCTCCTATTGCTTCGTAAATCCAAGCCTACAACAACCAAAGTAAAAAATCAAATAAAACAACTATCAAATATTTAATACTATAAAACTTATTAATAAATAAAAAAACGCATCATAACCCCAGACGTAAAGCCGTAAACATTGTATTTTTCAATGTTATGATCTGGATTTTTCAACCGAGTCTTCTTAAATTTCTCGTCTTTCTCGAACAGTGCATTGTCAAGACTCTCATAAATCATTTCCCACGACAATAGACCCCATGGACGCTTTCGGAAGGACTGTATATCATCAACTTGATCAAGCTAATCAAAATTGATTTGACAGTGATTTTTTCTTGCATTTAGTACTCTGTCCGCAAAATAAAACAACGCAATCTTTAATGCGTCCATATCGTCCATTTTCTCGAATTTCAACTCTTTAAATACTGCATCGAATTGGTTCACATTAATCTTACGATGCACACCATCAAAATACATATTCCGTAGCCTTTGCTCCATTTCATCATTTTGTTGATTGGTATCAACACCAAATGAAAGTCCGGTAACCAAGCACCATTCAACAATTGACAAGCGAATCAAATGCTCACCAATTTGAAACCATAACTTATCCTCACGGCTATCGTCTTAATGAGTCACTTGCCTCAGTAAAATATTGTGCAAAATTACCCCGCTAAATGGAAAACTTCGATACTCCAAGAAATGCTCAAATATATCCTTTTTGAACATACTCAACTGCCGCTTTGTTAATTTTTCCTCGATGGCTTTTACGACCGAAGATAACCTACACATGCTCGAAATTCGACCAGGAAAGTGATCGGCATAATGAAAATACATCTTGCCTACTTCGATATCCGGTGATTCTGATTTCGCCATGTATCTGTAATATTTATAAAATTATTACATTACATTTACAGAAAAAAAAAATTACTCGTAAATAAAGATACTGTAATTTTTGGTGCGACAGCAAGCAGCTCGCACCAATCTCGTGCGAGGGGAGGGGCTTGCTGTGGCACCAGATTTAGTGCGACAGCGGCATGGGCGCATGCGCGCGCCCTGCCTCCCTCCTTCCCCACCCCCAAAATACTCCCAAACACCACAAATAATACTCCCAAACACCACCAACCACCACAAACATCACCACCACCACCATTATTCTCAAGGTATAACTATTATTATTCTAAAATCTCATTTTAAATTAATGAAAATAAGAAAAATGACTAACCTAGCTTTTGTTGAAGGTTGTAGATCAGAGATCGGATGCCGATGAGAGATAGAGCCGCCGCCGACGAGGGTTGATGTCGCCGCCGATGATGGGAGTTGGATCGGTTTGGGAGAGATGAGTTCAAGGGAGTGTTGGGGGAGAGATAAGGGAATGGTATTTTGGACTCAAAAGTTGTTTAATGGCTAATGTTGATAGAAATATTTTTGGGGGGTTAAGATGAAAAAAAGTAAAAGTTTTATGGTTATTACTGTAAATTTCCCTATGTTTATGATGAGGAATTTTATGAATTTTTTATCTGCTTAATTAAGAACCTGGTCCGTGGCTTTGAGCACATCTCCTCCATAATCAACCTTAATTAGTTAATGAACCAAGACTTTGTTTTAATTTAAAACATGCTTTTAGCTCTCATACCAGTCATCTAAATACTCTTCAATTTCCATATGAAAACAAATTTGCCACATCAACAAGACAACTGCAAAAGCTCAAGTTTCTGATAAATTTTAATTAAATACAATTTTCAAAACCATTCACGGAGTAATTGTCTAAAAATTACAATATATAGAGAGAAAAAAATTTTAATTATAACTTTTATTCCGTAATAAAGGTAATTTTATGAATGAATATGGTTAATCGAGAAGGGTGAGTTAGATAGTTGGTGAGATAAATGGTCAAATATCATTACTTAGAGGAAAATCATGCCGAATTGGGCCCAACCCCGTTAGGTTGCAACGGGAGCAAATAAGAATGGTCCACTTCGTTTCTTATTCAATGGGGCAATTATGTCAAGAAGCCCAAACAATTAAGGGAATAAATGTAACAGATGGAGAACTATTGGCATTTTAGGAAACCTAAGGGTAACTGGTAATTAAGATAAACGATAGTAGGGTCATCTGATAATTTTCCTTCATACACATTACACACAGTGCATAATTCCAGCGGAAGCGAGCTTATTAATTAATAACCATCGATGATACTTTTACCATAATATATATCCCACAAACGACAAGAAATTTAAATTGAATGGACACCGCAAATTTCTTTTCATTGGCGATTGAGGGGTTTCGAAATGGTTAACATCCAAAATTTACGCTTTATTGCTTAATTATTAAGCATAAAAATTTTGAACAAACTAGGGATCCCAATATGTAGATCTCAGTTTTTGTATCTTGAATTTTATAGCTCGTAAAATATTATTCAATATATGAATGTCATATCAATTAATAAACAAATTAAAATACAAATGTTAAGATTTCTATTATTATTCTTCTAATTTCTAACGCATAGCTATTTTCTAACGCATAGCTATTACTTAATAGATTTTCAGAAATGGTGAAATGTTCCCTATTTTTTTGTATTTATTCATTAAACTACCCATGATCAATTGTTTAGTATCTTGACATATGAGCCACATTTGAATTTGAGAATTCAAAGCCTATTTTCCTAGTGGATCTCATTTATTTCATTTTTTTTAGTAATATTACGAATTCCAATAATTGAGTACTAATTTAAGTTTCAACTATTATGTGTCATTCTCGTATTTGATAATAAATTTTCTAACAATGAGTTGTATTTTTAAAAAAAAATCCAACCAAAGGAACTTGCCTCTATATAATTATTATATATATATATATATATATATATATATATATATATATATATATATATATATATATATATATATATATATATATATAT
>MKYO02025737.1:89542-143601 GCA_002013955.2 Citrus medica
ATATTGGATTTTTCAATACAGAACCTCAGGTTTTCAACACCCACCACCCCAAAACCTCAAGTCATTGTCACTCCATTGAAAGAATCCCATGTTCAAGCAGCCGTTAAATGTTCCCAAAAATATGGCATGCAAGTTAGGGTTCGAAGTGGAGGTCATGACTATGAGGGTTCTTCTTATGTTTCTAATTATCATGTCCCATTTGTCGTCATTGATTTGATAAATCTTAGCTCAATCAGTGTTGATGCAGAGGCTAAAACTGCATGGGTTCAAGCCGGAGCAACAATTGGCGAACTTTACCATGCAATCGCTGAGAAAAGCAAAACTCTTGCTTTTCCAGGAGGAGTTTGCCCTACTGTTGGCGTTGGTGGACATTTTAGTGGCGGAGGCTATGGTTTCTTGATGCGCAAGTATGGCCTTGCTGCTGATAATGTTGTTGATGCACACTTGATTGTCGTTAATGGAAGGTTACTCGATAGAAAATCGATGGGCGAAGATCTATTTTGGGCCATCCGGGGAGGTGGAGGAGCTAGCTTTGGTGTGATCGTTGCTTGGAAAATAAAGCTAGTTACTGTTCCCGAAACTGTGACTGCATTCATAGTCAATAGAACCTTGGAACAAAATGCTACCAAGATCGTTGACAGATGGCAGTACGTTGCAGATAAACTCCATGAAGATTTGTATATCAGAGTGTTCTTAAGCAGTGCGGCTTCAAGCAGACGAGGGAAGAAAACAATACGAGCATCATTTGAATCCTTGTTTCTCGGAGGAGCTGATACCCTCCTTCCACTAATGCAGCAAAGCTTCCCTGAGCTTGGCTTGGTGAAACAAGACTGCATTGAAATGAGCTGGATTGAATCAGTCATGTACTTTGCGGAGTTCCGAGGACAATCTTTGGATGTTTTGCTTAACAGAACTCAACCCAACGTAAGATTTTTCAAAGCCAAATCTGATTTCGTGAAGGAACCTATGCCAGAAATTGCATTCCTGGGGATATACGAAAAGTTTTATGAAAAAGAAGCGGAGGATGCTGAAATAAGCTTCACTCCCTATGGCGGAATAATGAATGAGATTTCAGATTTCGAAACTCCATTCCCGTATAGAGCAGGCACCATATACAAAATCCAGCACATGGTGCACTGGGAAGAAGAAGGTAGTGAAGCATCTCAAAGGCACATTAATTGGATCAGAAGACTTTACAGTTACATGGCTCCCTATGTTTCAAAAAATCCGAGAGCTGCATATGTGAATTGCCGGGATCTTGACATTGGAACGAATAACAAAGGCTACACAAGCTACAAACAAGCTAGCATTTGGGGTCTTAAATATTTCAATAAAAATTTTAACAGATTGGTTCGTGTGAAGACTATGGTTGACGCTGGTAATTTCTTCAGGAATGAACAAAGCTTCCCCCCACTTTCTTCAAGAAAGAAAAATAGAGATTAATTAATTAGACAAGCCATTGATGTAGGATGGTTGCATAAGATTAGTAGGGTATCCTCTGAAAGTTATAGTTTGTGTTATAGGCGATATTCCGTTTTGAAACTTGCAATGACATGAATAAAATTAAAATCACTTATGCCATCCTGTTGGTTGAGTCTGAAAATTTTGTTTCTTTCCTGGTTATTTTGTAAGTTTGAGTTATTTTTCTATTTTTCTTGTTATTGTTAGGATTTTATCATTTCAGGATTTTTTTTTTCTTAGATATCGGATTGGAGTACCATTTCTTTTGATTTCCTTATTTAGATTAGGAGAATTTGATTATTAAATAATATTTCAGAATTTTCAATTTTAGTATATTCACAATATATAGAGTTAGTATAAAAAAGACTCAAAATCTTAATTTTATTCATTTAGACCTTTTTCCTATAAAATTTTCATAATTTAGAAATCTAATTTCTCTTTTCTATTAATTTTTTAAGTTTTCACATGCCAGCTATTCCTAGCTATGGATACAGCGTGCGTGCCATCTAGTATGGAATGATAAATATTCTTCACCTTGCTTGAATAGATTAGACCAAATAAATCATGTATTTTATGCATGTTGTTGGAGTTTCTGATTTGTGATAAATGATTTGTTGTATGAGTTTTCATGTATATATAGTCAATAAATATTTCTGTTTTATTGACTTTGACGTATTTTTCTATTTGCTCTGTTTTATTGACTTTGATTGTTATTCTCTTTGTTCCGTGAAATAGATGTTTAATTATATATGCTTTCTAGTTGCAGTGTGGTCTATTTTTAAATCATTATTTTCTATTTTCTTCTTGGCATTCAAGCTCCCCTCCACTTTGTTTTTCAAGAGTACGATAGTTTTTTACTCCGCTCTAAAATCTTTACAGCACCCTTTCTAAATTTTATTTTCTAAAATATCCTATTTTAATTTATAAAATACAAATTCATATACTATTAAACTAAATCATGATCCCATAAAATTTCACTCTAATTTTTTTTTTAAGTTTCTGTGTTATAAAACACATGCAAGTCTTAAAATCTAATTATTTTCTTCTTATAATATATTTCTATCTCTATAATTCTAAACTCTTATAATTTTCTCAAAATTTTGTTTATTAAAAACTAAAATATAAATGTAAATTATGAAATGATGTGGATGTAAAAAGTTTTTTAGCAGAAAATTTGAATTTACTTATTTAATTGGATTTATATTCAAAATTAAAAATCACTTAAATTGTCTTAGTTGTTTTGGTAATTTCAATTATATAGGGAAAGATGGGGTTCTATCAGAATTTTTAGAAACCTACCGTTTTCTCTAATCAAGGAGGAGGGAAATCAGGCTGAGTTGGGTCCAATCGCGTTCGATAGAACAGGACCAAAAAAATAAGGTCCAATTCGTTCAAATTCAACGAGGGCAAATATGCCAAGACTTCAAAAAAGAATTAAGGGAATATATGTAACAGATGGAGATCTCTTGGCATTTCAGGAGACCTAGGAGGTAATTGGTAATTAAGCTAAATAACAGTGGGTGCATATGATATTTTTCCTTAACACAGTACATTACTCCAGCGTTAGAGAGCTTAACCAATAGGGCAATAACCATTGTTGATACTTTTACTATTAAGCAAAGCCCAAACGGCATAAAATTTAACTTGAACGGATACCGAACATTTATATTTTCATTGGCAATTGAGGGGTTTCGAATTGGTTAACATCCCAAATTTATGGTTTTTTCTTCAATTTTAAAGCAGTAGATTAAAAAAAAAAAACTAGTTAGATGTCTAGATATTTGAATCTAATTACACGTGTCAATTATTGATTAGATGATGAATTTTATGAAAGTAAAAGTACTATTATACATGGCTAGAAATGAATTAAAATATAAATATTTGGATTTTCAGTATTTTTTAAAAAATAATAATAATAACAAATGAGTACCAACGGGCGGTGGGGGTGAAAAAATGGGCTCAGCTTGAATTCAAATTCAAAAGAGGCTGTTAGTCGAAATGCTGAAACAACTCAAGATGCTGAACAACTCATAAGGAACAAATGTGAAAAAAGCAGGGGATATTTAAGCATTTCTAAAAAACATACCGGTAATAGGTATTTAAGCTAAAAGTAGAAGGCCATCGGATAATTTTCTCCTTAACGCCATCACTATTGTTGTTGAACAAAAATGTCATTTCAAGGGTACACGTGGTTTAATGGTCAAATCAAACTTCAAAGTGGTTTTAGGCAGTCGATGGTTTCACGTTCCCTGCACATAGCCATTTGCAATTGAAAATTCAAAGCCAAGATTGACAAACTGGGAGCATTCTACGTGGTGGGGTTACTTAAATTTGTAGTTAAGTAGTGAATTATTATTTTTAAAGTTAAATATGACTATTAAGATAATAATTTAAATTTTTATAAATTTTTTTTTTCTTATGAAATATAGGTGAAGTATAAACATTCATTCTTCGTTAGAGAAAAAAATGCTAAGAGAGTTAATTGATGCAGACAAAAATGACGCGCAAGCACCCAACTATACAAACAATGATATGAATATTTTTTTTTCTCTCTCTTGGATTTGACGTGCAAGCACACAACTGACACAAGTGTACAAACAATGATGTGCTTTGCCGTGACATTGGGAAATTGCTAATTAATTTCCGGGTCCGCTTGTACTATACGAAGACTCTTAATTTCCATAGTAAACTTAGATGTGCTTGACTATCAATATCATTGACCTTTCGTGAGTGTTGACTGTTGAACGAGGTAGTGTAAGCTTTTGGAGTGTACAATATACATAGGGGTCTCATTCACTCTTATGCACCAAAACATCAACAGAAATGAAGTCTTCTTGCACTTTTATCATCCCATTTGCTTTTATTCTTCTTTTATCGTATGATTGCTGGGTTACTTTTGCCAACATTCATGCAACTTCTTCAGTGCTTGATGATCATTACGATGATAATTTATTTCTTGATTGCCTTTCTATGCACTCTGATAACGCCTCCTCCATTTCCGAAGTGATTTACACAAAAAGCCATTCTTCTTATTCATCCGTCCTGAATTTTTCCATACAAAACTTAAGGTTCTCAACACCCAACACCCCCAAACCTCAAGTCATTGTCACGCCATCAGACGTATCCCAAGTTCAAGCAGCCATTAAATGTTCTCAAAAGCATGGCTTGGAGGTTAGGATTCGAAGTGGTGGCCATGACTTTGAGGGTCTATCTTTTGTTTCTGAGGTCCCATTCGTCATCATTGATTTGCTAAATCTTAGTGAAATCAGTGTTGATGCAGAGGAGCAAACAGCTTGGGTTCAAGCAGGCGCCACCCTTGGCCAACTTTATTACAGAATTGCTGAGAAAAGTAAAAATCTTGGCTTTCCAGGCGGACTTTGCCCTACTGTTGGGGCTGGTGGACATATTAGTGGTGGAGGATATGGGGTCATGTTGCGTAAATTTGGCCTTGCTGCCGATAACATCGTTGACGCACACTTGATTGACGCCAAAGGTAGATTTCTTGATAGAAAATCAATGGGAGAAGATCTATTTTGGGCCATTCGAGGTGGTGGAGGAGCTAGCTTTGGCGTGATCGTCGCATGGAAAGTAAGGCTAGTCACAGTTCCATCAACTGTGACTCGATTCCTAGTAACAAGAAGCTTGGATCAAAATGCAACAGAGATTGTTCACAAATGGCAGTACGTTGCACATAAGTTTCATGAAGATTTATTTATCGAAGTCACTTTATCCAGGGTGAATTCAATGATGGTGGCTATATTTTCGTCGGTGTTTCTCGGTGGGGTTGATAGGCTCCTTCCAATGATGCAGGAGAGCTTCCCTGAGCTTGGTTTGACAAAAGAAGACTGCACAGAAATGAGCTGGATTGAATCAGTCCAGAATCTTGCTGGATTTGAAAAGGGACAATCCTTGGATTTGTTGCTTGATAGGGATTCTCAATCCAATGGGGTTGTTGTGAATGGTACAACAAAAGCTTTTTTTAAAGGGAAAGCGGACTATGTGAAGGAGCCAATCCCTGTAAATGCATTCGAAGGAATATATGATAAGTTTTATGAAGAAGAGGGACAAATAGCTTTCATGGTATTGGTTCCTTATGGTGGGAAAATGAGTGAGATTTCGGAGTCTGAAACTCCGTACCCACATAGAGCTGGCAACATATACCAAATATTTTACGGAGTTTTTTGGGGAGAAGATGGAGCATCTCAAAGACATATTGATTGGTTAAGAAGATTATACAGTTACATGACACCCTATGTCTCAAAAAATCCTCGAGGAGCATATATCAATAACAGGGATCTTGACGTCGGAACAAATAACCAAGGATACACAAGCGTTGAACAAGCTAGCGTTTGGGGCAACAAATATTTCAAGAACAATTTCAAAAGGTTGGTTCATGTGAAGACTATGGTTGATCCTCATGATTTCTTTAGAAATGAACAAAGCATTCCACCTCTTATAGATAACTTACGCATTAGCTGTCCCGAGTCTACTTGCTCGCCATCTCCACCTTCTGAGATCACTCCACTCCTTACAGAAGATTCTAATGGATTCCCCAGCAGCTGCAGTTTTCAATGAGCATTCAACTTCTTTTTTATGTCTTCTTCGTTTTTTCTCTGGGTCGACGTCTTTAGATCTGTCAAGGCTGCTCATTATTCAAGCAGCTTGGTGAATCCACGTCAGCAGAAGGTTGTGAGTGATCCAGCTCATAAAAGTTAGTCAGTTAGTTAGTGAGTTACAAATCAATTTTCACGTGTAAGGAATAATATAAATACTTGTACTGATTTGTAAAGTTGTTTTTGTTTAATGAATCGAATCTTATCAAATACAAGTATTGAGAATTTTCTCTGTGATTTTCTATTCAACCAAACAGCACATCTCTGTTTTCTTTCATGGTATCAGAGCCACAAATGGCCAGCTCAAGCAATACAATCTCAAATCAAACAATCATAAACTCAAATCAACATACACAAACATCATTTACTTTTGCTGCAACTGTGAAACTTGATCGATCAAATTTCTTGCTTTGGCGCAAACAAGTGATAACTTCAATCAGAGGAAATCGCCTTGAAAGATTCATTCTAGAGCCGTAAATTATTCCAGAACAGTATCTAGTTGATTCAACGATCGAAGGATCTGGTGAGAGCATCGAAAATCCAGCCTATAGCAACTGGAGAGCACAAGATCAAATACTCATTGGCTGGCTGCTCTCAACTATAAGTGAAGGTATTCTTAGTTCTGTTCTTAGCTATGACACTTCATTTGATGTGTGGAGATCTATTGAAAAACAGTTTGGAGTTCAATCTGAGGCTAAGATTATGCAACTCAGATATGAAATGAATATCTTAAGAAAAGATTCAATGAGTGTTGAGGAATATTGTGCTAAAATGAAATTATTCGCCAACAAACTTGCTTGTGCTGGTGATGTAATCACTGAAAAGGATCTGTTAATGAGAGTGTTAAATGGCTTAGGTTCAGGTTATCTAGATCTAGCTTCCATAATCACTGCAAATAAGATGAGCTATGATGATGCTTATGCATTGTTACTAACTCATGAAGCTAGACTTGAACAAAATCAAAGTACCAAACCTGTGTTTAATGCAAACTATAGCACAATGAATGTGAATCATCCCTATATGAGAGGAATTTTTAGAAGATGTGTGGTTGGAAATGGAAATTATGGTCGACTTGTGACTAGAGGATTTAATGTTGGAAGAGGCATGTTTCACAATTCATATCCCAGAGGTTTTTCACCTGGTGGTGGTAATGTTGGGGGTTATGGCAGGGGCCAGATGATGCAACCTTTTAGGCCACCTATGAAGCCAAACTTTCATCCTTCAGCTAACATGCATGCTGATGAATTACCAACCATATGTCAGATATGCCACAAAACAGGACATGCAGCAGATGAATACTGGCATAGATATGATGACAATCCTCAACCATTACCTAGGCATTTTGAAAGGGGCAGATCTTTTGGATATAAGGTTGCATACACAGCTAACTTTGATCCATCTCTAACCTATGCTGCTCCTTCAACTGAAGAACAGTATGCTGCACCCTACTCAAGCTACAATCCCTTATCTTACTCCTCTTATCCATCAACAGACACAGTTATTCCTGAAGCCTATCTTACTAACTATGAAGGGCCTGCTGATGAAGGATGGTATCTTGACAGTGGTGCCACACATCACTTGACTAATAGTATGGCCAACATGAATGTCAGAGAGGAATTCAGAGGATCTGATCAACTTGTCATCGGCAATGGTCAAGGTTTGTCTATAACTCATGTTGGTAATGCATGTTTTACTTATAAAGGATCAAATGCTGCATATAAACCAACACATATCCTACTGAATGACATGCTATTAGTACCTGATATCACAAAGAACCTGCTCAGCATATCAAAATTAACTACTGATAACAATATCTCTATTGAATTTGTTGATAATGTTTGCTATGTGAAGGATTCTCTGAAGAGGCAAGTGCTTCTGACAGGAATTGCTGAGAAAGGATTGTATAAGCTGCTTCTAAGACCATCTGAGTCTCTACCTTGTTCTTACTTGGGTCAATCTTCATCCACTCAACCTTTGTCAATGTTATCTGCCTGTTCTTTTGATTCAAGTGTTCTTAAAAACACTCAGAATAATGATTCCAGTTGTGTCACAGTTTGTAATGCATCAATAAATAAATTTTCCAGTTACATTTCATCTTGTGATGCATTGAATAATAAGATTCTTCTTCTTCACAAACGATTTGGCCATCCTAATTCTCAAATCCTAATGCATTTGCTAAACGGAATTACTTCAGTTAATCTCTCAAGAAATAACATAAAACAAACACTTGAGCATATCTGTGAAGCATGTCAAATGGGCAAATCTCATAGGCTGCATTTTCCTAGCACAGAAACCAAAACAACAAAACCCCTTGAGCTTATACATACAGACCTATGGGGACCCTCACCTACACCTTCTAGAGATAGCTATGTCTATTACATAAGCTTTGTTGATGATTTTAGCCGATACACTTGGATTTATCCTCTTAAGTTGAAATCTGAGGCATTAGATGTATTCAAATTATTCAAATTGCAGGTTGAAAACCAATTTGACAGCACCATTAAAAACCTGCAATCTGATTGGGGGGGAGAATACAGATCATTTACTCAATTCTTAAACCAATGTGGAATCATTTTCAGACATTCTTGTCCTTATACACATCACCAAAATGAGGTGGTAGAAAGAAAACATAGACACATTGTTGAGCTAGGACTAACCCTGTTAGCACAAGCCAAGCTACCATTCAAATTCTGGTGGGATTCCTTTCTTACAGTTGCTTACCATATAAACAGATTACCCTCAACAGCTCTGAAACTTCTTACCCCATATGAGACAATTTTCAAACTTAAACCTGATTACAACATGCTCAAGTGTTTCGGTTGCACATGTTATCCTTATCTAAGGGATTACAATAAACACAAATTTGATTATCACTCAAGCAAATGTATTTTCCTTGGCTACAGTTCAGTTCACAAAGGTTACAAATGCTTGCATTCATCAGGCAAGATGTACATAGCCAGACATGTTGTTTTTTATGAGTCAACATTTCCTTATTCTACAGACTCAATTTTTCATTCTAATAAATCATCATCTTACTCGAGTCAATCCCTTACACCCCAACAAGTGTTTCATCTGACCACATTATCTACAACACCAGTATCAGATGGAAACAGCTCATGCAATCCTCTATCTGCAATTTCTACCAGCAGCAGTTCACAACATTCAGATAATCCATTTCATACTGACAATCAACATTCCTATTCACAAACACATACCACATTCATTGAACCATCTGCAGAGCCTCAAAATTCACCACCTCAGCCTGCACCTGACATATCCTTATTAGCTCAACCTACACCTGATATATCTTTTCCAGTCCAACCTAATACACATCCAATGACTACCAGAAGCAAAACTGGTATCTTCAAACCAAAGCTGTATACAGCAACCCTTGTTCACAAAGAACCTGATTCTGTATATGAGGCTATGCAAAACCCAAAATGGTTTACAGCCATGAAAGAAGAATATGCAGCTTTGATGCAGAGTGATACATGGTCCTTAGTGCCAAAAACAAATGATCAGAGAGTTGTTGGAAACAAATGGGTGTATAGGGTTAAATACAACACTGATGGAAGTGTAGCTAAATACAAAGCTAGGTTAGTTGCAAAGGGATTTCAACAAATTATAGGAGTGAATTGCTTTGAAACTTTCAGTCCTGTCATAAAACCAGCAACTGTAAGAGTAGTCTTGAGTTTAGCTGTGATGAATCAGTGGAAGATAAGGCAAGTTGATGTGAATAATGCCTTTCTCAATGGAGACTTAACAGAGGAAGTGTTCATGGATCAACTAGAGGGATTCATCAGCTTTGAGAAACCAGACTTTGTATGCAAGCTTCACAAGTCTCTTTATGGACTTAAACAAGCTCCAAGAGCTTGGTATGATAAGTTGAAAGGCTGTTTGTTGCAGTGGGGATTCACAAATTCCAGCTCAGATACCTCCTTATTCTTGAGAATAAATAAGTCATCTATGATTCTAGTTCTTATATATGTTGATGACATTTTAATAGCAGGACCAAATAGCTTTGAGCTGGAAAAATTCATTACAGAATTCAGTGCAAAGTTTGGTTTGAAGGATCTTGGAGTTCTCTCTTATTTCTTAGGCATTGAAGTATTGTATGATAAAGATTGCATTTTCTTATCTCAAAGGAAATACATAAGGGATTTGCTGTCAAGAGTTGAGATGATAAATTGCAAAGATATTGATACTCCTATGAGTACAAGAATGAAGCTACAGAAGGAAGCTCAAGGTAATCTTGGTTGTTATGTTGAAGATGTAACACATTACAGAAGCATTGTTGGTGGGATGCAATATTTGGTATTAACAAGACCAGAAATTGCCTTTAGTGTTCACAAGCTGAGTCAATACGTTTCTGCACCAACACTGCAGCACTTTATGGCTTGCAAAAGAGTGCTCAGATATCTAAAGGCTACACAGAACTATGGACTCAAATTTATTAAAGATGGTGATCTGAAACTAACAGGATTCACAGATGCAGAAAAGGCAGGGGATCTGGATGACAGAAAATCAATTGGAGCCTATTGCATCTATCTTGGTCATAATCTGATATCTTGGTTGTCTAAGAAGCAGCCTGTTATTGCTAGGTCCAGTGCAGAGAGTGAGTATAGGTCCCTAGCCTCAGCAAGTGCAGAGACAAGCTGGCTGCAATCACTGTTTTCTGAGTTGAAATTACAATGCATAGAGAAACCTGTTATTTGGTGTGACAATCTCAGTGCAACAGAGTTAGCTCACAATCCAGTTTTCCACTCAAGAACAAAGCATATTGAGATTGATATTCATTATGTTAGAAACAAAGTACTTGCTGGAGAACTGAACATTCAATATATACCAAGTGAGGAGCAGGTAGCTGACATCATGACCAAGCCACTCTCATTCATCTATTTTAACTATCTTAGGGCCAAACTCAACGTCATGTCCTGTCCCTTGAGTTTGAGGGGGGCTGTCAAGTATTAACAAGACCAGAAATTGCCTTTAGTGTTCACAAGCTAAGTCAATATGTTTCTGCACCAACATTGCAGCACCTTATGGCTTGCAAAAGAGTGCTCAGATATCTAAAGGCTACACAGAACTATGGACTCAAATTTATTAAAGATGGTGATCTGAAACTAACAGGATTCACAGATGCAGACTGGGCAGGGGATCTGGATGACAGAAAATCGATTGGAGCCTATTGCATCTATCTTGGTCATAATCTGATATCTTGGTCGTCTAAGAAGCAGCCTGTTATTGCTAGGTCCAGTGCAGAGAGTGAGTATAGGTCCCTAGCCTCAGCAAGTGCAGAGATAAGCTGGCTGCAATCACTGTTTTCTGAGTTGAAATTACATTGCATAGAGAAACCTGTTATTTGGTGTGACAATCTCAGTGCAACAGAGTTAGCTCACAATCCAGTTTTCCACTCAAGAACAAAGCATATTGAGATTGATATTCATTATGTTAGAAACAAAGTACTTGCTGGAGAACTGAACATTCAATATATACAATATTAAATTATAAATTTATTAATAAATTATAATGTAAATTAAAAAATAAAAATTAATATTATATTATATTAAATTAAAAAAATTATATTTATTTGTTATTATTATTATAAAGTAAAAGTAAAAAAGAAAAAGAAAAAGGAGAAAAAAAAAGACAAACTAATGCAACACTTGCCGCACTAGCATACCCCGCACACCTCCAAGACCAGTCCTAGTTAGTTTCAATCAAATCCCAAACATGTGATTGGTTTAATTTAATGTTAGGCCCACAACTAATGTTATACAATACCACACACCAAACATATCTTAAGGTTTCGCATATTGTATTGTATTATATTGTATTGTATTATATTGTATTGCATTATTTTAATGGCATGTGTATTGAATTATGTTGTATAACATTAGCATTATATTATAATAATACTCCTATAATGTTTGGTGCTATATTGTACTGAATTATTTTTTTAGCTATGCTATATTTGATGCTGCATTGTATTACATTAATTTCTTTGGTGATCAATTTACTTTGTATATTTAAAAAATATGTAATTTATTAGTACTTAAAAAAATAAATATAAAAGTCTTAAATTTTAGAATTTTTACATCAATATCTTTTTTGTTTAAAATGAAAAAAAAATCATAATTCTTCATAAAACGTGTAAAACTAATAAATCTTAAAATTTTCAACAACAAAAAATTTATTTTTCAGCAATTCTCAAATATAACCTGTGAAATACTTCAACACATTTTTTTCATATACGTGAAAATTGAAAGCTCACACGTTACATATGCAACGGCCAATAGCTCTCTATACAAATACCATTCAACATCAATTACTTTATCTAATTTCAAAGTCATAAATTAAAACTACACACTTAGACAACAACTAACAACCTGTAATCAAGTTATCAGCACCTTATGGGGACTCATTAACAGTCACAAACACATTGGAAAAGCGCGTATGAAAGTACGAGGCATCTACAATGAAGCTATCATGCTCATCTTGCGTATCCACATTGTTATGGCTGATTTAATTCTTATCTCCTTATTATAACTTGTTGAAAAAACATGCTCTTGTTTGACCCCATAGTCGCTGGTGATAAGGGATAGGTTGCCGCAAGCCTTAGGCACGACATTGCCATTATAAGCCTTGCAGATATAGCCTATAAAGTTTTCATAGTCCTGCAATAAGAGAAATAATTCATTTCTTGAAGATCCCTAGGTTCAAAATTTCTAATGCAAAAGCTTATCAAAATATTTGATATAATAATCTTCTACTTCAATGTTCAATAATCGTACATTTTTGTTTAACAAATTTTATTCCAATTTACACAAACTTGGGGGCAATATGAAAACCAGGAACATACCTCAGTCAGTGGCTGTCCATCCACAACAACCCAAGGTACATATTGATGAAGAGACGGGAGAGAATTTGTTTCAGTTGGATATTTTAACTCAAGCTGCAAGTAATATAAAATCCAATTGCAAACTAATCAATCATATATACAAATTTCACAGGCAGTGGACTTTATCTACTTTACTCCCATTTACTCCATATTCCCTAACCGTGCAGTCCACTGTCAAGAAACAAATATAATCCACAAAAATGACAAAACTTTGATAAAAAGGAATCACCAAACTCCAAAAGTCAGCTGGATTTGACTTCATCAAGCAAATAAAATAACATTTCATGGCCCCAGTTCATGCAAATACAACTTTTTGATTAAGCTTGAGCATGCAAAAGCTGATTAAAAAAAATAATAATAACATTAAACTAATCATAATCATTACCACAAAAGCCATGGGCACCTGACCAGCTTCTTCATCAGGATATCTGCAAATATGAATTTTCTGTTACTCAGAATTTACTCTGTATTCTTAGCTGAACACCATATTGGCTATTATAACCCTTCTCTCTCTCTCTCTCTCTCTACTTCTCCTATTATAGATATTTGTGGATGGGAGAAATAGACAAGACAAATAAAATCAAACCGTAATTTAAAAATCAAACGTAAATTCAAAAATTAAACCCAAATTCAAATCAAACCTTAGGCGGTGAAGGGTCGGCAGGGCAGTGGTATTGCGTGGCGGAGTTGGTGTCGCGCAGTGGCCGACAGTGGAGCTGGTGTCGCACGGAGGGTGGGTGTCGTACGGTGAGGTGACGGTGAAGGCAGATGGCGTGGTGGTGGAGCGTCGTGGAGTTGGCTTCTGTTGAGCACAGAGAGAACATACTGCATGCATAATTGCACATGTCATTCCCCTCTCCTCGAGGATCCTTGTCCAAAACCCTAGGAAAAATAACCGTCAAACTTGTAATTTGATCATTTCTTTGTTCGCAGCATGAACTTTGATATCATGTAAAATTTTGTTCGCTACATGAACTATTGTTTAAATCTCAAAAATAGACTTCTACGGTATGTTTCAGTTATGAGATCTCGCCATTGACATGGCTAGTTTGAGAACGACAGTGATGAGAACGAAATGGAAATTTTATTTTGTCTCAAAGTAGCTTCAAACCCGCATAAACCCGACCCCCCACGGGTTTTGTTTATGCGGGCGCAATAACATTTTAGTGTAGAGTGGGACTATTAGCACCTCTGTAACTTTCTTTTCAAACTTTTTTTTTGTCAAAACCTACTTTAATTATCAAAATATTCTTTTTATTTTTTTAGTTTTTTTAATTCAAAAAGAAAAATAATTCAGTTTCTTCCAAACAACTCTAATTACAAATATTATTTTTATAAATTTTTGAATTATTAAGTCATACATATTTTACTTAAAACAATCAAATACATGTATGAATTAAGTAGAATTAAAGTGGACTCAAATAGCTATTATTTAATTTTTTTAAATTAAAAATAAGTTTTGTAAATTTCTCAAGAGAAAGTTGTTTGTGAGGAAACAAAAATTGTAAAAGACTTTGGTGTAGTTGTATGGGTGTAAAGTGTTGAAAAGAGAAATATAATGGTATAACTAGATTTATTTTGTCCTTTAACGTAATTGCAATAGAAGAGGGGTTTTATAAGGATTATAGAGGGGTGTCAATAGTTTAACTCTTTACTGTAACCACCTTACAATACTATGCGGTATATTTACCAAACATTGTATAATAATACCCTAATACTATGACAGGTCCTTATACCTCACAATGAGATATATCAAACATATCTTAAAGCTGCGTTTGACATACTGTATTATATTATATTGTATTATAGTATAATAATATTGTACAACATTTGGTGCTACACTGTACTGTATTAATTTTTTTATGATTAACTTAAATTATATATTTATAAAATAACATTTATTAGTACCTAGAAAATTTCTAAATATAGAAGTCTTAAATTTTAGAAATTTCACATTATTTTTTAATATAAATGTTTAAAAATATCATAACTTTTCATAAAGATTGAAGCTTATAGCCTTATACTCTCGGCAGTATAACATTTATTTTTCAGTANCAGATAATATCCTGTCTCTTATACACATCTAGTTATATTAAATTGTTAAGTAATAATCAAATTTTATATATTAATTACTATAATATAATTAAATAATTGAATATTATGTTATATTTTTATTTTTATATATTATTTAAGTAATTATTGTTAGTTATATGAACTTATTAAATATTAATCAATTTTATATATTAATTATTATATAATTAAATAATACATTATTTAGTTAGATTTTTAATACAATAAAAATTAAAATATGAATAATAAACTATTAATTTATTAATCTATATTAATAATTATGATGTAAAAATAAAAGAAAATAAAAATTAATATTATATTAAATTAAAAAGTTATATTTATTTATCATTGTTAAAAAAAAGACAAAAAAAAAGAAGCAAAAGCAAAACGCTAATGCAGCTGTTGTATTAGCATACCCCCTTAATCCGTTGCAAATTATTTCCAAATATGGTATTGGTATTAAGTTAGTGTGAACAATGTTTTAATACTCCATAATTCCATGTTCCAAACACACCGTAAATGTCTAAAAATCATGCATAAGTTACTAGAAAAAAAAAAGCAAGTAAATTTTAGAAAATTCAGAAATTAATATGTATAAATTGTGAGAAAATTACCTTACTTTTTTGTGAACTTGTATAGAGAAAAAATCTCATTATTGAGATAGATGCATGGATACAAAGAATCTCCACTATTAAAATTGTGAGAAATTTTGGTACTAGCTTCTTTTTAAAAAATCTTCATGAAAGATTATGTCGAATTGTGATATAAAAAGAAGAAGATTTTATAGTGAATAAAAAAAATTCTAAGTGATAGAACAAGAAAAAATAGTTTGCAACGATTTAAAAAAAAAAAGGAATAGTGCAGGGCAAATTGGTATGCTTTGATGAAAACACCCCTGAGATTTTAAAGAAATGTCAGTTCCATCCATTTTTCTTTTTTAAATGAAAATTAAAAATAAGATGTCGATTTCATGTAAAAATTAGGCTTTGTTGTGAATTTATTTGTCTATCCCCAATTTTATTCTTATAGATAAGATGTGAATTCAATATTTTGTATCTTGAATTCTTAATTCTGAAATTCTGAATTCCAATGGCCGGTTGAGAATTCAAATGCTCGGTTACATTTTCTAATAAATAAGAGCTATCACTTGTAAACATTCATAATTTATTCAGAGTTCATTTGAAGGATATTTGGAAATTTATAAAAGTAACCATAAAACTTTTGTTATTTTCACAATTAACCTTCTAAACTTTTTTCTATCAACATTAGCCACACACAAGCTTTTCTCCCCAAATTAACCTTGTTTACAAACCAAAAGCAACTTTCTTTCTCCCCTTTTATCAAACGAAACGCAATTTTGTACTCTTGAATCATCACCGGCGACGGCAAAAGGCAACGGCAAACGCCGACGGCGAACGGTAAAAGTGAAATCCGATCCATCCGGATCCAACACCAATCTGCATCACTGAGTGGTATGAGTTATTTTTTAAACTTACGAGAGAGTTTCAATGCGATTGCTTGGTGCGACATGCACCTGTCGCACAAATTTCGTGCGACAGGCTGCCTGTCGCACGAAATTTTCATGGGACAATCTGCCTTTTGCCTGTCGCACCAAAACCGTGCGACATGTAGCATGTCGCACCAAAAGGCAGATTTATTATAACTGACTCTTTATTAATTTGATAGTGCACAATTAATTTTTTTTTAATTTCAGGCTTAATGGATTCAGTTGTGCTTGAATTGTGTTATGATGGTTGGTGGGAGACGTTAGAGGTGGTCGTATGAAGTATGTGAATGGTAAAAATAGAGTTTTTTTTTTTTTGGGAAAATTGTCTGTTTGATCAGTTTTTGGCAAGAGTATACGAGGTGTTACAAATAAATCCTAATGAATATAGTATCACAATAAAGCCAACTTTGAGGTCTAGTAACATATTATATCGTATATGTGCACTGCCCATGGATATATTTGATGATGAAATGGTGAGGGTTGTGTTGCATATGGCATCCAATGTGGCCAATTATGGATGCATTCCTATATTTGTTACCACATCACCTCGAGTTCCGAGCGAAGATGTTGAGCTACATGTCGAAACAGAAACTTCCTTTAGAGCAAATATGTCTAGCCCCGATAATGAAAAAAAGGTGTTGCCAAGGACAATGTCGCTGCATCAATATTACTCTCCAATCCACGACAATTATAACAACATTGATGACAACGACATTACGTTAGAGGATGTTGGAGAAGAGGTATTACCACTAACGACGTTGTTGGAGCAATGGTGTTCTCCGTATCACAACAATGATTTCCGAGACAATGATGATCTTCATGATGAGACAGAGGGGGATAATGTTTGTGCAGAACCTTCTAATAATATGAGGGGCACTCATTTCAATAATGCAGGTGATGATGGAGGAGTCGGTCCTTCCAATATTCCATCGTTTCAGCATGAGGATGAGTGTGAAGGCGATATTCCTGTGAATAACAGAGACAATGGATCTATTCCTCCAATGGTTCGATCGAGAAGGAGGATTGACCCCCTCACAAGTCTTGCTCTAATTTTGCCTTTGAACATGGTTGCTCCAAGCTTTCTTAGCAGTTGTGACTCAGATAATATCAGTGTGGGTAAGCTATTTGTAGTGTTGCCAAGGACAATGTCGCTGCATCAATATTACTCTCCAATCCACGACAATTATAACAACATTGATGACAACGACATTACGTTAGAGGATGTTGGAGAAGAGGTATTACCACTAACGACGTTGTTGGAGCAATGGTGTTCTCCGTATCACAACAATGATTTCCGAGACAATGATGATCTTCATGATGAGACAGAGGGGGATAATGTTTGTGCAGAACCTTCTAATAATATGAGGGGCACTCATTTCAATAATGCAGGTGATGATGGAGGAGTCGGTCCTTCCAATATTCCATCGTTTCAGCATGAGGATGAGTGTGAAGGCGATATTCCTGTGAATAACAGAGACAATGGATCTATTCCTCCAATGGTTCGATCGAGAAGGAGGATTGACCCCCTCACAAGTCTTGCTCTAATTTTGCCTTTGAACATGGTTGCTCCAAGCTTTCTTAGCAGTTGTGACTCAGATAATATCAGTGTGGGTAAGCTATTTGTTGAGAAGAATGAGTTAATATTACAACTGCGCAAGGTTGCCTTTAGGGATAAGTTTGATTTCAAGATTGCACGATCTACAACAACACGTTTCGAGGCTCACTGTTGTTCGAAATCATGTAAATGGTTTATTTGAGCAATTAGAAATTCGAATAAGCATAATGTTCCTTGGGTGGTGAGGAGAATTGACAATGTACACACTTGTCATAATGAGGTATTGGTTGATGGTCGTCGTCAAGTAAGGAGCCGAGTTGTCAGTCATATTATCACAGATAAATATATTCAAGAAAAGATGATTTATACTCTGAATGACATCAGAGCATATATGCAGTAGGAATACGGTGTTCCATAATTGATTCAAGAACACTTAGTACATAGATAACCAAGAAATGCATAAATTAACAAAACTTCAAGGCGATAGTAAACAAATAAAAAGGGTAATTATAAGTTATCTCGGCACGTTACCCAAAAAAATGTGTCAGTATGTGTGACACATTGAACTAAGGCATTCGGATACGGCCGTTGTTTCTCACTAATCAAGCGAAAATACTCATGAATATGCTGTAGAGGAACAGAAACATGTTGATTTAAAAGGAAAAAATTATACACAAATCCACAACACAGAAAGAAGTTAGGAAAAAAATTACCTCGCCCCCTAGGCATCCCATCGAAACATGGCCCAAAATCACTTGAAAGAACGACCGCGGGTGTTGGACTCTCCGATCCACTGTCGTATCGCCAGCGAACCATCATTCAAACTCATCATACAGACTTGGATCCTCCAATCCTCTAAGTTGATTTATATCCACACTCGTACTCATGTTAATCACATGGTCCATGATTTGGGGCAAAGGTCGGACGTCATTTCCTCACCTGAATGGAGGAATCATATAAGGACTGTTAAAAACATACGACGTCTGTACGCTCGGCCGAACTTACTAATGCCCGGAGGCACCTCAGTGAAGACCTGCACACTCTCCCCTCTAACATTCCCGTAGAAACTATACAATAACGTAGGAGTAGAAAAATTTTGATTGCCCACATCAGTATACACTCCATAATGGACAAAGATGAACATATTAAACAACTATCAAATTAAAAGTTAAATGAACATAATTGTTAAATTTAAATTTGCTCACCGCATACGAGCGTCCAATCGGAGAATCCTTGTTTGGAGGCTTAGATAGTGAATTGATAAATCACACCACAGTTTCTTTAAAATCTTTAAATTCTTACTTAAGTTCATAAATGTTACGATCAATCTTGTCCATCTGTCATCTCATATAATCATTAAACTGCTTTGTCCTTGTCTATTAAAAAAAATCTTTATAATAACAAATTGTTATAATAATTTATATATCAGGAAAAGAAATTATTTATAACCTCGGAATCATGTACGTCATCAGACTTGTCTATCTCCTCCTGATGGTCATCAACAGGCACCTCATTCTCAGATGTGTTGTGGCAATACTCTGGTGTTGGGCTCGGTATGTCGCCATGCTCGTCTGATTGCCTTGTAACGGCCGGCGGCGCGTTGATTGAAGGTTGGTGCTGTAGAAAATAACATTTAAAATAAGTAAATGAAAAATCAAAATTTTTGATTAAATAAATAATATTACTTATAAGATACCGACCTTATGAACCCAACTTGGAGTACGTGGCATATAATCATTCACAGTGAACCAATATTTTTTGTGACTCTCCTTTGTATCCGGCACAAGGGTTTGCAAAACGTTCCCCTACCATGAATTCAGCCCAAAATTTTAAGTAAGTATACAGAACTCAAATTTAATAATGTCAAATATAGTATTATACGTCTACCAATACATATTACTTACAAGACGAGATTCGTCATTGAAGAACGAATAAACTTCAGCAAAGTTTATTTTAGAAGAAGCCATGGGCTTCCATTGCACGATGCGGGGAATCTTCTTCTTCGTTTTCACGACCCATGCTGGTGGCAGACCTCCGATCGCTTCGTAAATCTAAGCCTGCAACAACCAAAGTGAGAAAGCAATTAAAACTACCATTAAATATTTAATGTTACAGAACTTATTACTAAAAAAACAAAGCACCTGAACCCCAGACGTAAAGCCGTAAAGATTGTACTTTTCTATTTTATGATTTGGATTTTCCAATCGAGTCGTCTTAAATTTCTCGTCTTTCTCGTACAGTGCAGTGTCAATTCTCTCGTATATCGTTTCCCACGATAAACGACCCCATTGACGATTTCAGAAGTAATTTATATCATTTACTTCGTTCAGCCAATCGAAATTGATTTGACAGTGACCCTTTCTTCCATTTAGAACTCTGTCCGCAAAATAAAAGAGCGCAATCTTTAATGCGTCAATATCGTCCATAGCCTCAAAATTCAACTTCTCAAATAATGCATCGAATTGCTTAAGATTGATGTTGCGAAACAAATCACCACCAAAATACGTTTTCAGTAGCCTATGGTCCGATTTGTTATTTGTTAGTGCAGTATCTACGCCATAGGAAAGTCTAGTAACCAGGCATCATTCTCCAATTGACAAGTGTATCAAATGCTCACCAATTTGAAACCATAACTGATCCTCCTCTCTGTATTCTCCATGAGCCACTTGCCTAAGCAAAATATTGTGCAAAATTACACCACTAAATGGAAAGCTTCAGCACTCCAAAAAATGCTCAAATATGTCTTTCTTGAACAGATGCAGCTGCCGTTTTGTTAATTTTCGCTCGATGGCTTTTACGACAATAGATAAGTTACACATACTCGAAATTCACCCCGGGAAGTGATCGGCATAAGCTAATATCATCCTGCCTAATTCGTTTCTTGACACTTCTGATTTTGCCATGTATCTATAATATTTTTAACGTTATTAGATTGCATTTATAATCCAATAACAGGGAAATTAACTTTTGGTAAAACAAAATTTTAAAACTGTAATTTGGTGCAACTGGCACATGAGCGGGCGCTGCTGCCCAATGACGGGCAGCGCACGCTCTAGCGCCCTTCGCTGGGCAATAGTTCCCTCGCTAGGCAGGCACCATTCTCCTCAAAACAACCAATCACAAATCATGCCCAAAACAACAACCACCACTACAAGCACCACCACCACCACCACCACCACTATTATTCTCAAACTACAACCTCTATTATTCTAAAATTTCATTTTAAATTAATGAAATATAAATAAAATGGCTAACCTAGGTTTTGTTGAAGGCTGTAGAAGGTAGATCGGACGCCGATGATGGGTGGAGCCACCGCCAACAAGGGCCGAAGTTGCCGCCAACTATGGGTGTTTCTTGGCTTTGGGAGAGATTACGTGAAAGAGAGATTGTTGGGGGAGAGATGTGAGAGGAGCATTTTGGTCTGGAATTTTTTTTTTTTTGGCTAATGTTGATAGAAATTAGTTTGTGGGGTTAAAATGAAAAAAGCATAAAATTTTATAGTTATTTTGTGTAAATTTTCGAAGGATATTGAATGAAAATAAAAATTCTCACTATTTCCCTATTTTTCTTTGAATATTAGAATACTTCCACATAAGGTCCATCCATATTTCACTTGAATTCTGTATTCATGCATATGTGTTATCGAGAATAAGCGAGTAACACTTTTGAGAAACTGGAGCTGAACTTGAATCTCCAGATTTATAATTAAAGAGTCAAGCTCAATAACTGTATAAATATAGAGGAACAGAGGATTAACTCAAATTTTCAGATAGATGATGCAAAAGAATTGATAGAAGAGGCAGCAGCCAGATTTTGAATTTGAGATATGAATACGATTGTAATAATCAACATGTTGGAAGTCGGATGGCATCACTGAAATAAAAATAAGGATGATGGTTATTTGCTCAACCGAGTTGAATTGCACTGAAACCATGAGAAAGGACACGTGTCTTCCTCTAATAATTCACATTACTTGATTCACAAGTAAAAAATAATTTGGCTTTTCAGTCGAGTGATAACTATTCAAGGTTCGCTTACTGAACTGAGTGACCAATTTCTTTTGTGCTAATTAGTAAATATATCATATGAAGCAGGCAGCAGAACAGGATTATGAAAACGAAAATGATATTTGTTCTAGATTTAAAATTAAAGAGTCGAGCTGGAAAATTGTATAAATATAGAAGAACTGCGAGTGAGCCTTTCTTTGAGTCGCTATGTTGCCTTGATTTTATACACAAATTTCAAGATTCATTCTCAAATAAAAAGAAAAATTTTTCCATTGACATCTCGTCACATGGAAACCAATGTTTTTCCTTTATTTTTATTAGTCCTTATCAGATGACTAAAGATGGTATGCTCAATTATTGTGTTTCTTGGTTCGTCTAGAACTTAATTTCCCTCTCAATTTAATTAGACAGGGGTGAAAATTTTTCACGCTTATTAATTTTATGAGCAGAAAGAATAAATTTATACAAGTATTGGAAACATAAAAAAGGAAATAATATAATTAATATAATTTAGAAATAATGATTGATCAGCAAATATCGAGTCAATCAATCTTTATGTTGATTGATAATTAATCCTTCTTAATCACTAATTAAGATGAAAACAATCAATCATCGATTGTCTTTGATTGCTTGTTTTGATTCTATCATATTGTTCGATTCTTATCATCCCCCCTCAAGTGGACGAAGGAAATTTTTTGAACTCCAAACTCACTTTCAAAAAATTTAAATCCTTGATTTTGATTTGCAGTTTTACCCTAGTTTCATACAACAATTCAGGAAGCATTTCGTGAAGCTTGTCTAGAAAATCTTCCAATTGTTTCCATGTAAGATTTCTTCTGTTTTTTTTTTCCATGAAAAGTCATAAGTAAATTCCTTTGGTCAAGGAATTCTCTTAGTATGAAAGTTCATTCCTTTGATTTTTTTTTTCTCACTCAAGGATTTTACAAATAACAAGTAAGGGGAAAAAAATCAATTTAAAACATTTTAAAAAAATTACGGTGTGTTTGGCATCATTTTTAAAATGGTGTTTTTGAAAATAATAAACGAAAATGATGTTTTTAGAAACAATAATGTTTAAAATAAGATTTAGGCATATTTTTTTTTGTCCGAAATCCGAATAAGTCTGAATTTGTTTAAAATTTGAATGGATCGAAATAAAAATATCTAAATAACATGTTTGTTCTTCTTTTTTTAATATATGAAAATAAGTAGTATCTTGTTATTTTTATAAATACAAAAAATCTCAAACAAGGTTATTTAACATTTACGTCTCTGTAAATTAAAAAAAAAAGAGATTAGATTTTATAATTTAGGAAATTAATACATTTTAATTTTTAGAATATATTATCTACTTCTCATTCAAAACTTTTTTTCATTCATATAAAATTCACAAATATTTACTTTTTTTATTTAAATGTAAATACCTAAAAATCAGACATAAGTTACAGAAAAAAAAGTAAATTTTACAAAAGTCAGAAATTAATATGAATAAATTGTGAGAAAATTACCTTACTTTTTTTTTTGTAGACTTTTATAGATAAAAAATCTCACTATTGAGATAGATGCATAGATACAAAGGATCTCTACTATTAAAATTGTAAGAAAATTTAGTATTAGTTTCTTTTTTAAAAATCTCCATGAAAGATTATGTCGAATTGTGATATAAAAAGAAGAAGATCTTATAGTGAATAAAAAAAATGCAAGTGATAGAAGAAGAAAAAAAAGTTTGCAATAATTTAAAAAAAAAAAGGAATAGTGCGGGGCAAATTGGTATGCTTTCATGAAAATTCCCCAGAGATTTTAATGAAATGTCAGGTCCATCCATTTTTCTTTTTTACATGAAAATTAAAAATTAGATGGCGATTTCATGTAAAAATTAGGCTTTGTTGTGAATTCATTTGTCTATCCCCCACTTTATTCTTATTGATACATAAGACGTGAATTCTGTATCTTGCATCCTGAATTCTTAATTCTCAAATTCAATGGCCGGTTAAGAATTCAGATGTTCGGCTACATTTTCTGGTAGGATTCTAGGGTTTTAATTAGAGAATTAAGAGAGAATAGATGAAGAATTTAAAGAGAAAGAAGAAGAATTAATAGGAATTAGAATCAATTTTATTACTTGCCTCCCAAAAATAATAAGAACCACTTATTTATAGTAGTTCAAGACAATCCTAATTGTAATTTAATAAGGACTTTAATTGAAATAAGAAAACCTAATATTAATAGGAAAGAAATTAAAACAAGCAATTAAAATAAAATAAACTATTAGGGTCCTAACATTTTCCAATAAATAGAAGCTATCAATTATAAACATTCATAATTTATTCAGAATTCATTTGAAGAATATTGAATGAAAATAAAAATTCTCTCTCTTTCCATATTTTTCTTTGAATATTAGAATACTTCCACATAAGATTCATAACATTTTATCAAACAATAATTAAGACTTTTTTTATAAAAAAAAAAAAGAGAGAGAAAAACCTTATCAGTACAACTTGCGTTCCATATTTCACTTAAATTTTGTATTCATGCACACGTGTTATCGAGCACAAGCGAGCAACAATTTTGAGAAACCGGAGATGAACTTGAATCTCCAGCTTTATAATTAAAGAGTCAAGTTCGATAGCTGTATAAATAAGGGAAATTTATAAAAATAACCTAAAAATTTTGGGCATTTTCACAAATAGCCACTTTAGGTTTTTGTATCATTAGTAGCCAATTAATTTTTTTTTGGACCAAACAACCCTTACCTTCCAAAGTAGCAACTCTCTCTTCTTTTCTCTCTCAAAACCGTCGGTGGCTTGATCATCCTCCACCGTCGGCGCATTTCCGACAAGATCAACGGTGACTCAACGAGGTTTTGACGGCAGCATCAATTTCGGTGAGACGCGGCTATATTTCCGGCGATTGGATGGTGATTTTCCATAACATTAAACGTTATTCCGACAAGACGGGCATTTGATAGCTACATCTCAAGATTTTGACATCAAAGCAAGGTATTTTTTTTCTTTTCCATAACATTAAATCATCAATTGGATGTAGTTGGGTGTATATTTGCATATATTTCATGATAGATGAGCATTGGGGAATATTGTTTTGTGTTAAGTTTTCTATTACCAATGGCACGTTTGGTGTTTGATAAAATGCCTCTTAGACTTTATTTGTATTTTTTTTATTAAATTACGGTATTATGGGTTGATGGTGGCTTGGGGGGATTGTTCTGTTTCAATTGTTTCCAAAAACACTTAGTGCATTACCGAAAACACTCGGGTTGCTAATTGAAGTTCGTTGCTCGGGTGATAGGTGCCCGTTGCCCAACCAAGATTGCGTGATTTGTTTTTCGAACTTTGGGCAACAAGTGAGAAGCAACGTTTTGATAAAATTTTGAGCGACGGGTGTTGGTCGCGCGGGCGACGAGCCAAAATTCCTACAACGTTGCTTCTAGAGTTTCGAGCGACAGGTGCTTGTCACCTGAAACTCCAAAAGCAATGTTGCTAGAGTTTTGTGTGACGGGCGCCCGTCGCCTGAAAATCCAGAAGCAACGTTGCTGGAGTTTCGTACGACGGGCGCCCATCGCCCGAAACTCCAGAGGCAACGTTGCTGGAGTTTCGTGTGACAGGCGCCCGTCGCCCAAAATTCTAGCAACCTCTCTATCATCTACTATTTGTTTTCCTTGTGACTACTGAATGTTATAACAAATAAAATTGGAATTTTTGTGCAGATAAAATGGCCAAGAAGCCACGAGCAAAGCGTAATCCGCCCGGTCCAAAGAGGGAACCAAGTACAATGAAAATTTCTGCATCCAAGCATTTCCCTGGTCGTATTACGAATCGTTCAAAGTTTGGAAATGTAATGGAAGTGATCAAAACGAAGTTAATAAAGCGACAATTAAAATTATTCAAGGAAGATGTATTTGGACATTTCGTAAAGATGGATACGTATGTGTTTAGTGGCAGTATCGTGCACAACGCGCTACTGAGGCAAGTAGCGCATGATGGAAGTGATGATAATCAGTTGTGGTTTGAATTTGGTGGCCAATTGGCGCGATTGTCGATCAGTGAATGGTGCTTAATTACAAGACTTTGCTATGGCACGTACGATATACACAGAAAAGCAAAGCTTAAGACACACCATTGATTGCGTGATTTGTACTTTGATGATGATATATGGGCAAATCTTAAAGAATTAGATGCAAACTTTGAGGATTTGAACTTTAATGATATGGACGACACTGATGCGCTAAAGATTGCGTTATATTACTTTGCGGATAGAGTTCTCAATGGAAGAAAAGATGAATGCAAACCGAATCCATCATTGCTAAACAATGTTGATGATCTTCAGTACTTTAGAAGTCTTCCATGGGGTCATGAATCTTGGAACATCGTATATGACAGCTTAGACACTGCACTAAATCAAAAATTAGAGGCTTTCCAAGAGAACACTCTCAAAGAGGTGAAGTACAACATTTATGGCTTCTGTCTTGGGGTTCAGGTACTTTGTCTTATACTTAACACTATGGTTAATTTGTGTTATACATAACAATGATTAACATCTTTTTCATTTTCCTTGACTTTGTATCTTTGTTTGCTACAAGCTTGGCTGTTTGAAGTAAGTGATGTTTTTTTTAGAGAAAAATGGGCTATCCCAACAAATAAGAAGACTCCTCGCATATTGAAGTGGAAAGGCATTTTATCTTCTAAAATATGTTATATTGAGGTCTTTAAGTTTTTCAATGACAACAACCGTCTTGTAAGTATTACATATAATTTAATTTTTGGTTGTAAGTATTTAGTAAATAAAGGATGATCTGACTAACAATAATTTTGGGTTACTTTATGCATAGGGGATTGTTAAACAAACACTCGAACCTAGCACGCGTGAAAAAGACAAGCTATATTGGAATAGTGTGAAGGATTTTAGGCCATCAATCCCACATTAAATCCATAATGTGAGTGCATTATTCAATGAAGTTTTAATATTATTATTGAATTTGGGACTACTACAAGTTATTTAATTGTTTCCATTACAGCATCACCCGAATATAAAAGTGCCACCCATCGAAACGGACCAAAATAAGCCAGAAGTTGATGATGAACATGAAGTGGACGATCAATCACCTGTTCACAATGAATATGAAGTAGGTTGACTATTGAATTGACTAGGTTTTCTTGAGGGCTCAATGGAATAACGGTGATTATGATTTGAATTCATTGGATTACACCAAGCTTAATAGCTACATTGATGGCCGGGAAGATACGAAATCAAAACCGTTCGTGGACGTTGATATGGTGTGTATTACTATACTATTCAATGTAGTGATTTTTATATTTAAACTTATATTCAGTTATTCAAACCACTTCAAGTTATCTTTCCTCGATGGCAACAAGATGCTGGATTTTACAACATCCGACCGAACTTGCAGAGTACAAAGCCTTGGAAACTTATAGTAGTTAAGGGTGTACCACAACAAGAGCCCGAAAGTGGTGACTGTGGGGTGTTTATGTTAATGTTTACGATGTATTTAATGTTTAAGTTACGATTTGATTTTAACAATACTCATGGCCAATATTTTAGGAGGAAGATTGTCCTTGACATATTTAATGGGGACATTAGGTTGTAAATGACATATTTAAACAGTTGCTATATGAATTAATGAAATTATAGTTATGCCCAATGTGTGAATAGATGAAGAATGAATATGTTTAAAGCTCTTTGAAGATTGTATTCACGAATATAAGGTGAATGATAATGTTGTGATCAATCCTTGTTTGAATTTGAATGAGCTTATTTATAGTTACTAACTTGTCTGCCCGTAAACGGATCGCCATTAACCGTTAACGGTTAACCGTTTATTCTGATCAAAGTTATCGTTGGGCCAAATTTCAAATAAATGGTTTGTCATTTAGGCTTACCCTTTCACCGTTAAATTCCAGAGACCTGCAAGATAAACTCCAGCTATCCGTTTTTATTAAACGGTTAAAGATTAGCACGAAATGACATTCTGAAATTTATCGGTTAACTGTTTGTTATTAACGGTTCGCCGTTTATTTCCAATTACCTGCAAAACACGTTAGCTTTATCCGTTTTTCTTAACCGGTTAAAGCTTAATCAATTTGTTACCCTCTGAATTTAATCGGTTAACCGTTTCAAAATAAAAAGTGAACCGTTTATTTCCAGAATCACAGTTTTAGCCAAAAATTACAGGAAGTCACTTTCCAATTGAAGTTTGACAGATATCCATTTTAATCAAAAGCATTTAAAGTTTGTTATCATCAAAATCAATATTGTGAACATATACAGGTTAACAATTAACTCCTCTTATGTTGGGTTTCACAATTCTCAAACACTTGTTATGACAACTTATTTGAATTGTCGAATATATAACTATAAGAGTTCAAAAATTAGTCTGTCGTTAATTTCAATTATGAAATACATAAATATAAAAGTTGAAAACATTAATTGGCCGCTAATTTGGATTCGACGCAATAGGATTCTTACATTTTTTCCGATTATGACCACGTTCCTTGCACCGAGAACACATCACAGTTCTCCGTGATACATCCTCTCCAACCGATGGTATTCTTAGCTCCGGACGACGACCAGGAGGTGGTTTTTCAATTGGTGGGTTGACCTTCAATTGTTGGATGTGAGGTGGAACTTCCCAAAAACCAATGTCGCCAACTGGATTAATTGGTACTGCATATGCCTTCAATAATGATTCCTTGGAGTAAAAGTGAGAAAATAGATCTATGTAATCTACTCGAACATGTAGACAAGCAGTTATTGCATGAGCACAAACAAGTTAATCAAGTTGGAATATTCTACAACTACAAGTCCTACAATGTATGTCAACTAACCCCTCCTTCACACCGCCACCCCAAACCTACAATTTATGCTCAGACACTGGACGAACATTCATTCTTTTAGCTTGATCTTTTCTGTCAGATATTATTCTATCTGCTCACGTTGTTAAAGGAGTGCTCATAGATTCTGCCACCTTTTTTTCTATCGTAAAACCATTGTTGCAATGTTTTTCTAAAGTGGTCAACCAAATGAGTTATGGGAAATTTCTGTAGTTCCATCATAAAAGAATTCACGCTCTCTACAATGTTGGTGGTTAGAATGTTGTACCTCCTACCGTCGAATTGAGATCGTGCCTAATTACACATGCCCACGTTGTTCTCTAAGTAATCAGCTGCTCCCGAATGCATCCCCCACAACCCCTCAAGTTGTGTTCTAAACTCTTCGCATCCATACTCTTTTGCTGCGTTTATAAATGCCGGCTCGAACATATCCCAAAGAACTTTTGACATCTTGAATTTCGACTTCACGTTACCTTTGACATGGTAAAAACAAATGCCATGGATGGCACTACGAAATATCTTTAGAACAGCTCTCTGAATAGAAGTGCATCGATCAGAGATAATTACTAAATTTGGCACGTCACCAATTGCTCCATGCAAATTCTTTATAAACCATTCCCCTGGGTCATTATTTTCGGAATCCCCAATCCCAATAGTTAGCGGATACAACTGATTGTTTCTATCCAAACATGTTGCCACAAAACATTGTTCCGCGATATAATCCTTTAAGATGAGTACCATCAACTACAATCACTGGCCTGATGCACTGTAGAAAACCATTGATACAAGATCTAATAGCCACAAAATAATACAAAAAATTATTATTTCCATCAAACTTTAGACCAGTTACTGTACTCTCATTTTCCTTCTCCAATACATGAGAGTACTTGGGGAGTAAATTATACGATTCTGATGGACTTCTTCATATCACCTCAAGAGCAAATTCTCTAGCCCGATATGCTTGCTGATATGATAAGCGAATAATGTACTTTTGATGTATGTCTGCTATAATATCATTTGGAGTGTATATCCGTTTCTCTTGAATAAATTTGTCTACGATGATATGACCGATAGCCCGACTTCTTGCCTGACGATGGCCCATATGCTCATTACAACAAGTGTGTGTGTCGTCACATCTCATCACTACCCAACATACATTCTCTTGATTTGATGCTCTCTTTGCTTGAAGTCGCCATTTACATGACATTGAAGTACAGTGCGCCTCGAAACGTGTTGATGTGGACCTTGCAACCTTGAAATCGAACTTATCCCTCAAGGAAACTTTGCGCAATTCCAATATCAAATTATATTTAAAACCAAACAATTTGCCCACACAAATATCATTGGACCCAATGTTTCGAACAAAATCTGGAGCAACCAAGTCTGAAGGCAAAACTGGTGCAATACTTATAAGGGGGTCAACTGTTACACCCTTCGAATGGGGCCTTGGAATGACAGGACGACTTCAGGGTAGTTGTTGCTCATTCTAAAAGTCAGGTAACTCTTCCCTATCGTCGGCTAGACCCTCATCATGCACATAGTCCTCATTATCATAAGTATTATCTAGATGATCATCATTACCATTATCAAAACAAGTATTGAAAAGATCATCGTCCTCATCATCAATCGGGCTATGGTATGATTCAGCATTAATATTGTCTGCTAATGTATTATTTGTGTCATCAATGGGATCATTATTATATTGAAACGAAGAGTAACCTTGTTGTGGTGATGTCAGTGGGAACACCTCTTCTTCAACAACCGTCAGTGTAACGCCGTTCTCTTCTTCAACAGGCTCTTGGTTTGTTATCTTTGGGGATTTGGTAACAAAAATAAGGATGCACCCCTCGTTCACTGAATTAGAGCTCATATGTAACAGAACTCTTACCATTTCATCATCTTGTACATCCATAGGTAGTGTACATACAGGTTGGATAGAACATCTCTACTGTAAAGTTGTCTTTAATGTGATGCTATAATCATTCGAATTTATTTGCAAAACTTCATATACTCTTGCAAGAAATACAACAAACATAAAGTTTTTTGGAACCAAAAAAGCTCTATTTCTTCCGTTTTTATACTCAAAACGACCATCTATCAATTCCTCCCATGATCCATCAAAACACATTTGAAGAACAACTGACTCCATCAAGCTTGAATAATTAAGGAAAGATAAACAAAATTATCACTACTTAAAAAAAAACTACAACACATGGGACAGGTGTGGGTCGGGCACCTGTCGCACGTGGGACGGGCACCTGTCGCACGTGGGACGGGCGTGGGACAGACTTTTTGTGCGACAGCTTGTGTGTGACAGGTGTCTGTCACACAACCTCAATGTGCGACAGGTTCTTGTCGCACGTTTTCTGAGTTCGTCCCCCAACTCATTTTTACTCAAAATACATGCATAAATTTCAAATAATCCAAAGATAAAAATACATATTGTGTAAAATAAATACTAACATTAATTTCTTGCGTTCCAAATAATGATTTAGTGTAGGGGTGGGTAAAAAAAGCTGATTAATTAAAAATTGAATTTGTGCAGTTTTTTTACCTCCAAAAAACCGAAATAGTAATATAAAAAAAATAGTAAAACCAATCGGTTGGTTTTCGGTTTTAAAAAAAAAACCACAAAACCGAACCGAAATCTCAAATAAACCGATTGTTTTGAAAGCTAAAACCTAAAAGCCTGCATTCATCCCCTCAACAAACGACGCGATCTGCAATTGAATCTGCATCATCATCCGAGTCATCTCAGCCTCTGATTCCATTCTCCTTTTCTCCGCCTCGCACCTCAGTGCCTCCCTTGATTTGATCATCTCCAGCTCGGCGAGTTCCTTTCTCAGCAGCGACTCGCAAAAGGTTCGGAAACTCGCTGACATATCAGCTAAGCGCTCAGAGTGACTCCAGCCACCAACCGAGTCGCAGCAATCCGGGTCAGAGCGCTTTTCAAATTCTTCATCATGTGGGTTGTTTCATTCTGGGTTGGTGGTGAACGGGAAGTTGTGGATTTGGGGCAAAGGAGATGGCGGGCGGCTTGGATTTGGGCATGAGGATGCTGCGTTTGTGCCTACTTTGAATCCTTATTTGGATGATCCTGTTCGTTGTATTGCTCTTGGTGGAGTTCATTCTGTTGCTCTTACTTCGCTTGGTCAGCTTTTCACTTGGTCAGTGCTTAATCCACTCTGCAATTTTTTTTAAATTAAATCTCTTTTGTTTAGTAAATGTGGGTATGTTTCGGTATCTTGAAAGTGCCGTGGCTTTTATTCTCTGTAGCTGTTGAGGAATGTAATCGTTGTTTTCACGCATAATCGCTGTTTAATTTAGGGGGAAGAAGAAAAACGAAGATTGAAGTAAAATTGTGTTAAAAGAAAAGAAAGGGAAAAGAAAGAGAAAAAAACAGATATCAACTTGGTGCACGTTGCTTGAAGGCGAGTTCTGGGTATGAATTTTTTGTGATTGTCTTTAAAATTTTGCGCGTACTTAATTTATTGTGTAAATTAAATTCGAGGAAGGACAGAACTAATTGATTAAAATACAACGTAAATTAAATTAATTAATTATAATTACATAACACTTCCTAGCTACCATTGCAAGAGTAAGTGAATAACACATATAAAAACTATTTTTCTTGTATCTTAACGGCATCACAAGTCATAATCACCATTCCTCTCAAATTTGTTTATGCGTATCGATTTGATCAAAGCTGGCCATCAAAAGTGCTTGTTGCTTGATTTGATTTGATACGCACGTTAACCCTTGGGTTCCAAGCTATTAAAATCAGGCATGTGTGCCATGTGTAACAAGTGCATGTGATTATATTAATTCTCGTTATCTTAATGCATGTTTGAAAACCTTTTCCCAATAAAGCTCGAATAAGGTTAAAACTCTCTCAGAGAAGCTGCCTTTACAACCAAGCTTTAATTACTCTTTGATTTGGATGATCATAACAACCTTCTCCTCTTCTCCTGGATAAATTGATTAATTCTCATGAGGCGTGGTAAAATGCTAAGTTAAATTGACTCATTCCTCTCTGGCCTCTATGTTAAACAAAGTGAACAAGTATGAAATGAAAGTGATTTACTAATGTACTTCCAGAGTTAGGTAGAAGCAAAGACTTAGCTGCTAGGTAAAAGTTGGTGTTTACCAACCATTCCAGTTGTTATGCTCTCAATACATGCCACTTAAAGTCGCTTTAATTTTGTAAAATATGCGTGGTTATTCAATAATTATAATCTTTTTATTAGATATTCAATAGTTATAATTTGTTCCCCGCATTTCTAGGTGGCCACTTACCTCGTGATATAGTATAAAAATATAAATATCTTCTGAACTCGTGAGTCATTCAGTCATTTGGCTGTTTAGATATTTATGTCTATGTTATTGCATGTGTTTGTGACATATTTTGATTTTTTGTTTGTTAACTTTTTATGTTTGTAGTAGATTTATTAATTTAAGGTTTTAAATTTAAAAAAGCTCAAAATAGGCCCATAATCAAAATAATCGAACCGAATCGAATCGAATTATTTCAATTAATCGAGTATCTAATTATTTCGGTAATTTGTTTAATCGCGATTATGATTTTAAAATAATCGTAATCGAACGATTATGAAAAATTTAATAAAAACCCGAACCGAACTGCGCCCACTCCTAATTTAGTGTGTAGAGAATGGTTAGTTTGGATGAGAAGTGGGTGGTGATTTGTGGTGAGATTGGTTTTAATGAGATTTGTTAGGCATTTTGTTAATAGGTCTGAGGGTATTTAGGTCTATAAGTTACATATATGGCTAGATATGATAGAAAAACCTAGGATGACTATTTGTGAAAATACCCAAAACTTTTAGGCTAGTTTTGCAAATTTCCCTATAAATATAGAGGAACAGAGGATTAACTCAAATTTATATAGATAGATGATGCAAAAGAATTGATAGAAGAGGCAGCAGCCAGAGTTTGTGGATGTATTTTGAATTTAAAATACGAATACGATTGTAATAATCAACATGTTGGAACATTTGGATGGCATCACTGAAACAAAAATAAGGATGATGGTTATTTTCTCAACTGAGTTGAATTGCACTGAAACCGTGAGAAAAGGACACGTGGCTTCCTCAAATAATTCACATCCACTTTGTAAACGAATCATGTGCATCATCTGACTTGTCTATCTCCTCCTGATGGTCATCAACAGGCACCTCATCCTCAGATGTGTCGTGGTAATGCTCTGGTGTTGGGCTCGGTATGTCATCATGCTCGTCTGATTGCCTTATAACGGTCGGCGGCGCGTTGATTGAAGGTTGGTGCTGTAGAAAATAGCATTTAAAATAAGTAAATGAAAAGTCAAAATTTTCGATTAAATAAATAATATTACTTATAGGATACCGACCTTATGAACCCAACTTGGAATACATGGCATATAATCTTTCACAGTGAGCCAATATTTTTTGTGACTCTCCTTTACATCCGGCACAAGGGTTTGCAAAATGTTCCCCTGCCATGAATTCAACCCAAAATTTTAAGTGTACAGAACTCAAATTTAGTAATGTCAAAGATAGTACTATACATCTACCAATACATATTACTTACAAGACGAGATTCGTCATTGAAGAACGAATAAACCTCAGCAAAGTTTATTTTAAAAGAAGCCATGAGCTTCCATTGCACGATGCGGGGAATCTTCTTCTTCGTTTTCACGACCCATACTAGTGGCAGACCTCTGATCGCTTCGCAAATCTAAGCCTACAACAACCAAAGTGAGAAAGGAATTAAAACTACCATTAAATATTTAATGTTACAGAACTTATTACTAAAAAAATAATGCACCTGAACCCCGAACGTAAAGCCGTAAAGATTGTACTTTTTTATTTTATGACTTAGATTTTCCAACCGAGTCGTCTTAAATTTCTCGTCTTTTTTTAACAGTGCATTGTCAATACTCTCAAATATTGTTTCCCACTATAAACGACCCCATGAACGATTTTAGAAGTAATTGATATCATTTACTTCGTTCAGTCAATCAAAATTGAATTGACAGTGGCCCTTTCTTCCATTTAGAACTCTGTCCGCAAAACAAAAGAGCGCGATCTTTAATGCGTCAATGTCGTCCATAGCCTCAAAATTCAACTTCTCAAATAATGCATCGAAATGCTTAATATTGATGTTGCGAAACAAATCACCACCCAAATATGTTTTCAGTAGCATATGTCCCGATTTGTTATTTGTTAGTGCGGTATCTACGCCATAGGAAAGTCCAGTAACCAAGCATCATTCTCCAATTGACAAGTGTATCAAATGCTCACCAATTTGAAACCGTAACTGATCATCCTCTCTGTATTCTCCATGAGCCACTTGCCTAAGCAAAATATTGTGCCAAATTACACCATTAAATAGAAAGCTTCGGCACTCCAAAAAATGCCCAAATATGTCTTTCTTGAACAGATGCAGCTGCTGTTTTGTTAACTTTCGCTTGATGACTTTTATGACCATAGATAAGTTACACATACTCAAAATTCGCCCCGGGAAGTGATCGGCATAAGCTAATATCATCCTGCCTAATTTGTTTCCTTGACACTTCTGATTTCGCCATGCATCAATAATATTTTTAACGTTATTAGATTGAATTTATAATACAATAACAGGGAAATTAACTTTTGGTAAAAAAAAAAATTTTTTAACTGTAATTTGGTGTGACAGACGCACGAGCGCGAGCTGCTGCCCAACGACGGGCGGAGCTAGCTCGAGCGCGCGCGCTCTAGCGCCCTTTGTTGGGCAGTAGTTCCCTCGCTGGGCAGGCACCATTCTCCTCAAAACAACCAATCACAAATCACGCCCAAAACAACAACCACCACTACAAGCACCACCACCACCACCATTATTCTCAAACTACAACCACTATTATTCTAAAATTTCATTTTAAATTAATGAAATATAAATAAAATGGCTAACCTAGGTTTTGTTAAAGGCCGTAGAAGGTAGATCGGACGCCAATGATGGGTGGAGCCGCCGCCGACAAGGGCTGAAGTTGCCGCCAACTATGGGTGTTTCTTGGCTTTGTGAGAGATTACGAGAAAGAGAGATTGTTGGGGGAGAGATGTGAGAGGATCATTTTGGTCTGAATTTTTGTTTTTGGCTAATGTTAAAGAAATTAGTTTGTAGGGTTAAAATGAAAAAAGTATAAAATTTTATGATTATTTGTGTAAATTTGTCAAGGATATTGAATGAAAATAAAAATTCTCACTATTTCCCTATTTTTCTTTGCATATTAGAATACTTCCACCTAAGGTCCATATTTCACTTGAATTCTGTATTCATGCATATGTGTTATCGAGAATAAGCGAGTAACACTTCTGAGAAACTGGAGCTGAACTTGAATCTCCAGATTTATAATTAAAGAGTCAAGTTCGATAGCTGTACAAATATAGAGGAACAGAGGATTAACTCAAATTTATATAGATAGATGATGCAAAAGAATTGATAGAAGAGGCAGCAGCCAGAGTTTGTGGATGTATTTTGAATTTGAAATACGAATACGATTGTAATAATCAACATGTTGGAATTTGGATGGCATCACTGAAACAAAAATAAGGATGATGGTTATTTTCTCAACTGAGTTGAATTGCACTGAAACCGTGAGAAAAGGACACGTGGCTTCCTCAAATAATTCACATCCACTTTGTAAACGAACCGTTGCATAATTGCAGATGCAGTATTCGAATTTAACCGTTATAAATTCGAGAACGCGTTGTAGGCGTTTTGATGTCATCAACCACAACTTTTGATGCCATAATTTCCCTTTCATCCACTTTTTCTTCACTGTTTTTCTCCGCATGGGACTCCTTTGAAAGACGTGAACATAGAAAGGTCTAAAGATTTTTGCTGGGGGGAAAAAAAAATTGAAAACAAATCCTCTATTTAAACACCCAACGGGAAGAATGGAAAGTGCAACCAAACTTCTCTTAGCTATTTACAGCTCTTTCACCTGCATTAATCAACGGGTTGCACTCAGCTCTTGCAAGTATAAATACCAGCAGGCAGGTCTTTTAATATCTATTTGCACACATCACACAAGATGGAGAACATGGAAAGGAAGCTTTATGAAGCAGCGATGGCAGGGAGTGTGAATACCTTGCTGGAATTGCGTCAACAAGGCACATTAATTCTTGAGAGACCCACAGTGAATTGTCTCTCTGAGACTCCGCTGCATGTAGCTGCATTGCTTGGGCACGAGGACTTTGCGAAGGAGATTTTACGCCAAAAGCCTCGGATTGCTGAAGAGTTAGACTCGCGGAAATCATCAGCTCTTCACATAGCATCACAGAAAGGTTATGTCGGCATAGAAAAGGTACTGTTACAAGTCATCCCAGACAAGTGTTCCGATACAGATGTTGATGGAAGAAACCCTCTTCACCTGGCAGCCATGAGAGGCCATATTGATGTCTTGAAAGAGCTGGTCAGAGCAAAACCGGATGCTGCTTCTGCCCTTCTGATCTGGGGTGAGACCATCTTACATTTGTGTGTGAAACACAATCAGTTGGAAGCACTGAAGTTTTTATTGGAAAATATGGGAGACTCTGAACTTTTGAATGCCAAGGATGATTATGGCATGACCATCTTGCACCTTGCAGTTGCTGATAAACAAATTGAGGTATGAATAACTCATATCACATATAAAAGTAGGGTTCTTGATACACACACAAAAATGTTTCTCTAGGAATTGATTAATATTAACACCTATACAGGCCATCAAGTTTTTGACAACCAGTACTGCAATCGAAGTGAATGCTGTTACTGCTAATGGCTTCACCGCATGGGATATCCTAGCACAAAGCAAAAGGAACATAAAAGATTGGGATATTGGGGAATTACTTCGACGTGCTGGAGCAATTAGTGCAAAGGATCTGCAGCTGCCAGCGAATGAACTTGCCGTCACACAGACCAACAGCGTAACATCCCATGAAAATAAACAAAAGCATGAAGGTAAAAAAGATTTAAAAGGAACTCCTTGGAATTTAGACGATTGGTTGGAAAAAAAAGTGTAATGCAGCAATGGTTGTAGCATCAGTGATTTCTACGATGGGTTTTCAAGCAGCGGTGGACCCTCCTCAGAGTCCTGAGCTAGCCGCTTCTTCTTTTGTAGTTTGGAACACTATGGGTTTCCTTGCTTCTCTTAGTCTTATACTTTTGCTTATAATTGATTTACCAATTAACAGGATACTATTTGGGTGGATTTTAGCGTGGATCATGTCTTTGGCAATTGTTGCAATGGCAATTACTTATATCGTCTCTATAGCGCTCATTGGAGACCCTAATTCATCGTATTCAAATAATACAACCAGCGCAGTTCTTGTGTGGATGGCAGCTGTTGGGATTGTAAGTGCCCTGGTACACATCAGTCGACTTATGGTGATGATGATAAAGCGTATGAGAAAATCAATTAGAAGAGTAAGTCACATTCAGGCTCAAGACGGTCGTGACTATGAACCACCGATTTCTTCTGTTCTGTAAAAAGTTAGTTATATAGCTGAGCATACGATGAAAGGGGATATCAGTACTACCAAATGTCTGCTAGTTATTTAAGCTTGTGAACAAATTGAATATGGTGGACTGTTTTGACCTTGTATTCCACAAATAATAATATTGTATAAAATAGCACTCATTCTATTATCTAAAATAGCAATTTATCTAAATTTAACCGAAACAAATTATCTAAATTTAACTGAAGCATTAATAGATTTCGATATACAAAAAATCGAAATAACTACCATGTTCATCTTCATTTTTCATCAACTATTAAAAAAAAGAGAAAATACAAAGAAAGAGCTGACAAGCAAATTACAAAATAATAATATTAGGATAAGTTGATGTAGTTAATAATTAACCTGATGTCACAATTACACAAGCTGCCACATCAATTATTCAATTAGCATTTTTTTAAATTGATAAAAACTATTTAACAATTAATTTTAAAATCCAGAAAAAAAAATTTTTTAAAAAACACACAACTAGATAAAAATTTGAAAAGGGACGGGGCGACCCGTGTGGTTTGACCAAATGGTCCGCTTGTTTTTTTTATAAATGATAATACATACCACATTTTTAGGATACACATATCACTTCTAAAATACATAGAACTCAGGATACACATATCACTTCTAAAAATACATAGAACTCATTTGAATTCAGAATTAGTCATGCGGACCAACAAAGTTTGTCCAAAAGAAAAAGTTCATATGACTATTTGTAAAAAATAAGAGAGTGCCCATAACTATTTCATAAGTTAGTAGACGTCGCCATCCTTTTCCACGTCAGAAGGGTACATTAATCATTGCCGTTTCTTTTATTATTCTATCATTGGTCCTAAATAAAAGAAAAATACTTAACGCCGGAAACGCTGAGAGAACCGTGAGAGAATACTGCCGTTTCGTACGTGTTTTCTTGGCCCCACCCCCACTTTACTTTAAGCATTTCCTCTTTTATTTTTTATATTATTTTATCTCTCTTCTGTTTTTTTCTTCTTTTATCTTCTTCTTCTTATCTTTTTTCTTTCTCTCTCTTCTGCAATTTTCTTCGTTACTTCTCTCCACCGTCAATTTCATCTTCTTCATCAACAACATCATCATCACAATTATCTTCTTCTTCCTCCTGTCAATTTTGTTTCTTCTTCTTCATCAACATTAAAATTTGGTTTCATCTTCTATCTTGTATAATTAAAAGCCAAGCACCCCTTTGACTTGGAATCAAAAAATCGAAATCAATACAGGTGTTGTTCTTCATTTTTTTGGGTTTTTCAGAACAAAAAATAAATAGGGGAAACACACTTAGAATAATGGAGAGATCCGAACGAAGTGACGAACCGGACTGGTGGTGTCTGTCGTGAAGAGCTGAAGAGAAAGAGGTGGTTGTCGGTAACGATGCCGTTGACGAGAGAGAGTGCCGATGATACCAATGAAATTGAGGGGAGGGAGAAGATACGGGAGTTTCTGGTGCTGGAGAGATTAGTTGACTGCAGCATACGTTATGTTAAAAAGAAAAGAGAAAGTAAGGTGGGGGGTGGGGCTAAGCTGCCGTTTCTCTCAAGATTCTCTCAGCCTTCCCGACGTTTAGCACTACTAAAAATATTCTGAAGTTCATCACGAATCATGCATGATCTGTCACTTTCATCATATTTTATAAACTTACAGAATATTGATATTCTTGCTTAATGGAAGCATAAAAATTTGTCAAATCACATTCAATCCTAACTAACCGAGCGTCGAAATATATACATTGACAAGAAGAAAGGGGAAAAAAATTCAGTTTAAAATATTAAAACACGCATAAATTTCATTAGCTGAGTTACTTATGGCCATTGATGGGCCCAACAACTTCAAATGGCTTGACTCTTGAAACTGAAAGAACTTCGTTGTTGGCTTGTTGCCATTGCCCAACGCTACGCAAATGTTGATACAACAATTGTTCTTTTTTTTTTTTTACTTTCCAACTTACCAGAAATTTTTTTCAAAAGAATGTAAAAGAACTAATTTTCACTTTTTTTCAACTGCTGAAAAGTTCTTAAAATTCTGTAGGCTATGGGATGATACGGGAAATTCACATCAATTATGCCAATTCTGACGCAAGTGATGAATCAAGCTGGAAAAAAAATCTCAACAGCAATATTTTACAGATTCTCATATTTTTCATCTCACTAAACTCGCCATCATCACAATTATCTTCTTCTTCCTCCTGTCAATTTTGTTTCTTCTTCTTCATCAACATTAAAATTTGGTTTCATCTTCTATCTTGTATAATTAAAAGCCAAGCACCCCTTTGACTTGGAATCAAAAAATCGAAATCAATACAGGTGTTGTTCTTCATTTTTTTGGGTTTTTCAGAACAAAAAATAAATAGGGGAAACACACTTAGAATAATGGAGAGATCCGAACGAAGTGACGAACCGGACTGGTGGTGTCTGTCGTGAAGAGCTGAAGAGAAAGAGGTGGTTGTCGGTAACGATGCCGTTGACGAGAGAGAGTGCCGATGATACCAATGAAATTGAGGGGAGGGAGAAGATACGGGAGTTTCTGGTGCTGGAGAGATTAGTTGACTGCAGCATACGTTATGTTAAAAAGAAAAGAGAAAGTAAGGTGGGGGGTGGGGCTAAGACAACACGCGCGAAACGACAGCACAAGCTGCCGTTTCTCTCAAGATTCTCTCAGCCTTCCCGACGTTTAGCACTACTAAAAATATTCTGAAGTTCATCACGAATCATGCATGATCTGTCACTTTCATCATATTTTATAAACTTACAGAATATTGATATTCTTGCTTAATGGAAGCATAAAAATTTGTCAAATCACATTCAATCCTAACTAACCGAGCGTCGAAATATATACATTGACAAGAAGAAAGGGGAAAAAAATTCAGTTTAAAATATTAAAACACGCATAAATTTCATTAGCTGAGTTACTTATGGCCATTGATGGGCCCAACAACTTCAAATGGCTTGACTCTTGAAACTGAAAGAACTTCGTTGTTGGCTTGTTGCCATTGCCCAACGCTACGCAAATGTTGATACAACAATTGTTCTTTTTTTTTTTTTACTTTCCAACTTACCAGAAATTTTTTTCAAAAGAATGTAAAAGAACTAATTTTCACTTTTTTTCAACTGCTGAAAAGTTCTTAAAATTCTGTAGGCTATGGGATGATACGGGAAATTCACATCAATTATGCCAATTCTGACGCAAGTGATGAATCAAGCTGGAAAAAAAATCTCAACAGCAATATTTTACAGATTCTCATATTTTTCATCTCACTAAACTCGCCCATGAAACAGGGATACAACAAATTACAGGATAAGTTAAAAAAAAAAATAGTCTTCATCCAAAGCAGTAACTCGTAATGACAAATAAACAAACTCAAAGCCTCAGTCAGGTCTCCCAAATTCTCCTAAACATTCCTTCTGCAACACTCTTTCCTCACCGGAACCAAAGAGACAATGATAAATAAAAAAACGGTGATGGATTTTTACAAGTGTCGATAAAACGTTCAAAATAAACTTACGGAGGAGACTTGTAACAGATGCTAAGAGTGCAAAGCCATGAATAAGTTCTGCTTACGAGCGTGCTCTGGGATGAGTCTGTTGATGGTTTCAGGTGGGATGCCCGAAAGCTCTGACATATAGTATAGGAGCAAAAATAAGGAGGTATAAGAAACCATGAAAATAAATAAATGAAAACGCTCAAGCCAAAGTGCTGATACATTTAAACCTCTTAGAAAGATTTTTTGTCAGTGTCTTAGATGGCTGGTTCAGGATAACAGTCACGTTGTTCAGTATATAAACAAAAGAAACTTCATGCAGACAATAATTTCTAGGAATGCACCTTAGGTCTTCTTACAGCTACAATATTGAAGGAACTTTTGTACAATTTTTTTGCGCGGTAATTATCATCCAACTACTGAAGTTTTTTCAAGGTTATTATCATCTGACTACTAAAGTTTTTTTCAAGACATCGATTGATTTCTATTAAAGGTTTGAGTAATGTTTGGGACCCGGCATTTAAATCCCATGTTGACTCCCAACTGATGCGGCAGGACCAAATCATGTTTGTTTTTAGTGCTTATCATGATGTGGCAGTTACGAATAAGCGCTAACATTGGTTGAAACTCAAGTTTAAGACTCAAATGTTGGGTTCCCTATCATTATTGTTAAGGATTTAAAAAACATAACAACCCACTACAATTTAGTTACCTTCACTAATTTATTGTTCGAGATTTGCATTTTGTTAACAATGTCCAATTTTTGTGTAACAATTAGTAGAACACTTAGAATCATCGATAATGAATTCAAACTGATATGAGAATAAATCAAATGGACCAAGGAAAATATGCAAAGAAGGCAAAAGCAAAAGAAGATAAGTCATACGCTAAATTGTATGTAACTTTCTATCCTAGTAATTAAATCATATATTATTCCCATTTCATTTGGTGATTATGTTACAATGCTTATATCTTGAATCATTGCCGATAAGTGCTACTGCAAAACGATGTTATTTTTCTTTCTGTAACAGAATTAATGAAATACAAAGCTCAAAATCAACAAAGAGGCTATACTATCAGAAACAGAGTCAAAACTAACCTGGAGGTTTAAAATTAAACAGGGGTGGAAGGGGGCGACCATTAGGAAGGCGGGTGTTTGGGTCCCTTAATTCATCAAAGAAAGGGTGAACACAAGCTTCCAGCTGCAACAATACCATAAAAAAGGATGACTGTTACTCTGGTTCATAACAAGTGACGGTGCAACAAATATGAAAGATGAACTTACAGCAGTGCATCGTAAGTTGGGAGAGTACTGGAAAAATCTACAGACGAGGTCCACAGCTTCTGGGGGTAAACGCTTTTGGAAGACCTGGCAGACAAATAATATCAGAAGAAATCTCCTATGTACATACTATTACTAATCAATTAAGGCTTCTAACCAAAACAATGCTCAACCTAGGCAAGGAATTATTAAAATTGATTTCAAAAGTAGTTAATTGAATGAAAATGCAGAAAATAGAAAAATCATACCTTGTGCCACGGATGAGGCTTTATCTGTGGGAACTTAAATTCTGTATAGTTTGGATTCATGCACTTTATCTCCTCTCGGGTTGGTGTTCCCAAAACCTGAAATTGAAGAATCATAAGTTAATCTTCAGGATGTTGAGATGTATCTATTGAAGATTTAATTGCAGGTAATTGGTGACTTTAAAAGATTTTTTAGGAGTGAAGGTTGAATTTTAAGTTTCCAAAGTCAGGGATTGTTTTTATTCCCTCCCTTTTTTTGTTTATGTTTCCCCAACAACAGCAACGAAAGACATCAGTTAATTAGGGCAAGCTGATGCTTTTTTATTGAAATTCATACTATTTCATGAACTGTTTTCCTGCCCCTAATGACGACTAATTAACTCCATGGAAGAGAGAATAAGATAAAGTGGAGTTCATATATAACGTTACCTTGATAATCTCAACTAGTTGGTCAACTCCACTTTCACCAGGAAACAAAGGCTGTCACGGCAGAAGAGCGATTACAACTAATGGCAGAAAATAATTAAAAAAAAGCTGAAAAAATAGGTTATATGACTATGCAAAGCAGTGTGTCAAGCTACCTGTCCAAGAAGCAACTCAGCCATCACACAACCCGTAGACCATATATCTATAGCAGTAGTATACTCAGTGGCACCAAATATAAGTTCTGGAGCACGGTAGTATCTTGAACAGATGTACGAAACATTGGGTTCTCCTTTTACCTGATGATAAAGTGGAAAAGGAATCAAGCTGAAGAAAAGCAATGAAACAAGATCCAACAAGAAGAATTAGCATAGCATATAGACTTACCAGTACTTTTGCACTCCCAAAATCACAAAGTTTCAGCTGATGTGTATGCGGATTAACCTGGACATGAATGTTTAAAAACTAAATTTGACCGCAAGTAAAATATGATAACTACTTAGAAATTTATTGCAATGACAATGACAAAGTACATTATAACCACTGCTCATTTCTTCACATTAGGAAAATAGATAAAATCAATCATAAAAAAGAACTCAAAACTGTTATAAAAATGTGCAAAACACTACAGCAAACGGATCCACATGGGGAACATAAAAACATCACAATCCACCTAGTTAATTCCAGTTGTTTTAGTTGAATACCTAACCACTCATAATAACAACTACCATACGCCTAAATGCAATTCAATTATAAGCAGAGAGTGAGAAGTCTCATGTAACAGAGTTTCTCAAGCCTTTTAAGAAAATCTTACCAGTAAGTTCTGAGGCTTGATGTCACGGTGACAAATACCAATGCAATTATGTATATAAGCAAGTGCCCTACAGATCTGCACCAAAGGAGGAAAAAGAAAAATAAAATTAACTAATTATAAGTTTGAGAAATGGCGAGAAATCAATAAGTACTCAACACGATGAAAAATGAAATGATTCAGTGGGAATAATCACAAAATCATACATGGTTTTGATTACAATCTTTGGACATATAAGGGACAATCATCATCCTGTTTCAACTACTCAATTAAATGATTTCCTTTTTTAGAAAAGAAAATCATATAGATCGAATCTTTTTTACGCCCTCATGCAACTCCAAGTACTCCCATCAGCCACCAAAAGCAAAATGAATAAGCAATAACTCTAGCTGGAGTTCTACCACTCGAACATCAGTAACAAGTTTACCCCAAAGTAATCTAGGCCAAGGGGGCCATTTACAATCTGGTTATTTAAAAAAACTGTAAATGAAAAAGAAAAAATATATTTTAGATTAATAATGATATTTAGTGCTAAATAGTGAACTCATTAAGGATTCATATGTGATGCCACATAGATCCAATTGTCATATGCTATTACCCAGTGAACAGCAACCACCAGAATAAAGTACTAAGTAAAAGTTAATTTTTTTTTCAAAAGTCATTCTAATTCTTTCAAACATATAATCAAACAAATTACTACCAACCTGATAGGTATAGAGTTTAACATATATTAAGGGCATCCGCTGGTGGATCCTGCTGTAGTTCCTTGCAATTCGATTAACGGTTTCAGGAACATATTCAAGCACAAGATTCAAGTAAAGCTCTTCCTTGTCTGTTGTTGAAAAGAAACAATGCTTAAGGGCAACAATATTTGGATGGTCCAACATCTGCATAATCTGTAACTCCCTATTCTTATAGCGCTTGTCTTGGAGAACCTTCTTGATAGCAACAATCTCTCCAGTTTCTCTACATTTTGCCTGCATAAAGCAGATGAATTAATTCAATAACGAAGTTTTAAGGGAAGAAATGATAACATAAAAAGTTGAAATTAGGACATAATAAAACAGTACTACTTACTTGAAAGACAACACCAAAAGAACCAGTTCCAACCACATGCTCAGCTATATAACTAACTTTCTGCCAATCCAAAGAAACATCCATGGCAAAACATGCACGTTACGTAAATTACCAATTGTGATCACATAAGCATATAAAATTTGTATTCTACAAGTAGATCCTCTTTCTACCTGCTTAGAATTGCCATTTCGACCACCAATCGTTGTTCGTATGACGTGTCCAGTTTCAGCGCCCACACCATCAATGATATCTGGTTCACTATCCTGCATCAGATAGCGTTGTACAAGACGTCATAAACGACCGGAAATGTACTGAAGAATTTTAAAGACTGTTCAAGCTGGAAGAAATTGATTTCAACTGGGCAAAATGCCCTCAAGACATCACACTACTTCCAACACTAGACAATTCTATTTCCAATTACAGCATAGAATTGGAGAGGCAAGCTAATCATATTTGTGACAGAAGAAAAAGGAAACCACAAGAAATATAAACATCCTTGAAAAAAAGATAAACAGCTTACTCTGTCTTCATCATTGTCCACCTGGTCCCGCAATCTCATTTCAAGCATTTCTCTCCCCAACCAGTCAACCGAACTTGATGAACTCTTGAAGCCGTTAACAGACCTGGAACTGCCCACTCCCCCATTCCCTAGGCTGGCAGATGCCATTTATACAAACTCGAGAGTATTCCAGATACTAGTATTCGCTACCCTCCAGATGCTCTGAGGTCGTGCCTTCCGTAGCACCCAAACACCTATCTTCCTAATATGAATAACAAAATTCATACATCAGAAACATATTTTGTGTTTCCAACACTCATGGGACATTTAGAACTTCTATGCTTCCGTCTAACTTTGAAAGCACAGCAACTAAAATGTTAGCTAATCACCCACTTTTATTGGTTAGATAGTATTTACCACCATTGGTACACTTTAATACTTGAGAACTGGTAGTTCCTTTTGGATGAAAACGCAATCCCAAACATACCATCAAAGGTTGAACCAAAGTTCTGATGCATACATAAGTGCAAATTCATATATGTTTGTTTCAAGATTGAGAAGTAGAACTAAAAATTTACGTAAAATCCCAAAAATAGTAATTTTCCATAAATGAAGTGGCAGTACTCACATATTGCAATAAATTTTAACCGGAAAAACATAAATTCCAGTAGATTGCATTAAATATTTCAATCATACTACAGGTTCAAACTCTTTGTTGCCACAAAAAAATATTTAAAGGTGAAATAAAAAAATTAGTTCAAAGAAAAGATGTACAGGATAATTTATATGTGCAGTATCATTATTCCAAATATTTACACAATAACCAAAATTAAAAATAAATATATATTAATTACTTGTTAGCCAACTCCAAACTATTTTATTTAGATTACATTTCCTAAAATTAGCGATTTACAATTACCAAAAATTAGATTAATAAATAAAAAGTTACTAAAAGCTTCCTTTTCTTTTTCTTTTCCTAGCATAATAAAGCTGTAAAAAAATTTAAAAAAATAATCAAAAGGAATAATTAGAATAAACAATTATGATCAGATCTAGAACTAAACCACTCCAACTTTTTCACCCGTATAAATATGAAAAAAAAAATGACCAGAAAAAATAAATAAATAAACAAATTCTAAGCTATAAAATCACTTCAAAACCAAAAATTTATTATCGGAAATTCAGATATTGAAACGGATCGTTTTTAGAAGCCTCACCTGGAAGCGCTTCAACGAGAAGTGGAAGCAAATTCCACGCATTCTGCAGCTTTCAGCTTCACAAAATTTGAACGCTTATGAGATGAAAATCAAAGCAATTAAAACAGAACAGGTAGAAGTAGAAAACTGTTTGCTGATCTGATTTTTTGCTTTTAATTTTTGCTGTTTTATTTTTTTAATTTTGATTTTGTTCTTTTTTAGTTCTGTTTCGTTGATTGAAGAGAGAGAGAAAGAGAGAAGAGTGTGTGTGCGAAGGGAGTGAGTGAGAGAAGTGTATTGAATAAGTGTGTACTGACAATTACCTGACAAGGTTTGTTCACCTCTTATTCTGACTTTTTTATCTTTTTGTCTAATAACATTTGACTCCCTTGGCGTTTATATAATTACTAATAAAGGCATAATTTGAAAAGGCTAATACATTTATTGACAAAAATTTTAAAAACGGCCATTCATGATCCGGTTATCATAAATTCATAATAAACATGATATTATAATAGGCGAAATTCACTAAAGGAAGGAGTCTATTTGTATTTACATTTTCTGACGTAGTGAGAGTTTAGCTGTCTATTTCTATCATTAAGGTTTAGTTATTCATCCAAGGGACAAATCTTGAGGTGTATTTATTTCGGATCAAAGGTCAATGATTTTTTTTTATAAAAAGAAAAATAATTGTGAGTACAAAAGAGATTAAATATATATATCAATATTTGCAATTTCTTCTCGTGTGAATTGTTTTGATCTGATTTAGCCCAAAACAATATGAGAACTTCTTTGTAAAAGGTGGTTTTTCGGTGAAGATGGATGTCAGTTTGTCCGGAAAATGGTTTTATGAGGATGGCGACCACTGAGACAAACCTGAATCACAAGGAACAGTCGATAGAGGCAACAATAGCAATGGCCGGCAGCTTCACTCTAATAGTCAAGTCAGTGGGGGATTAAAGAAGATGATGGGTTTTCAAAGCAATCCTAAAATAGGAGATTTTAAGTGCTTTGTGAGTGAGTGAACTTAGCCTTTTTAAAGTGGAGTTCTCTAAGGGCATCTTTATGTCCTTTTAAACATATGACGAGTCATTATTGGTGATTTTCTTCTTCAGATAGGGTCTTAAGAGTGATTTGACTTCTTTTGTGGAGACATTTAAGTTTGCTTGGGTTGGACATCTGTCTATTTAGGGATAAATTATAATGATAGTGTGCCCTTAACTATAATTAGTCCATTTTGAATGAATCAGTTAAGAGAATGGTGGAGGCAGCTTGTTTTGGTCCTCCTTTCTCAGTCCTGACTTTAGCGGCTCACAAAGAGATGCTTTGGAGACAGCTCAGGTAGGAAAATGCTTGGGTGGCGTCTCGTGTGATTGTTACTGTGATCCCATGCGGACGCTTGACAAATTAGATATTTTATAGGAGATAATTTTGTGTCGCTATTTGATTGAGAGTAATTCATTGAAAATTTCCCATTTCATCCTCCCTTCTCAACTTTCCCTTCATCCTTTATCATAATCTTGAATCATGTTCTCCATGTGTAATGCCATTAGTACCTTGTGACCAATATTTTGCCAGCAACATGAATGAAATTTGAAATGGTTTATCACCTACCTATTTGGCGGTTCTCAAGAAATTGATTGTTATATTATTATAAACTTTAAAACAAATATACCCCTAGAATAAACTTCTCACGGGGTGCATAATAGTTCATTTATCAATGTTACTGACGAGTTCCATTTTTATTTTTAATAATGAGTTACAAAAGGATCATCATAAAATAAATTACAAGTTATATCCTTATTTGTAATTTGATAAAATGGATGAGACTAGTAAAATACCTAAACGATTATCCAAAATCTTTGAATGAAAAATATGGTACATGAGGGGCTTAGTATAATTTTAGCTTTGATGTAATTTGCAATTATCAATTCTTTGATTTAAAAATTAATTGTTTAGCTAAGACTGAATTGAATCTAGTAACTATTTTACAACTTAAACCAAAAACAAACAAAGAGAAAAAAAAATTAAAAAAATAAAAAACAGAAGAAGAAGAAGACCATTATATATAAACTAAAGTATATTGATGGGTTAGTTCAACAAAATTCACATCTTTAATAATGCTTATTCAAGTCAAGTCTAAAAACTAAATATATACTGGTTAAAAAATAATAAAGCAGAAAATAATACAAAGTTGTATATAAAATAAATTCCCAGATTTTATGATTACTTTGTTCTAAATTTTAATGTATACATATGCATCCGAATACTGTCAAATTTTGAGAGTTGTTTTACTAATATCTCAAGTCATACATCAAAAAAAAGGTCGTTAGGAGAATGTTGACATATTATGTAATTATTATATTAAATCTTAGCTCTAAATACATCAAACAATGACGATTCTAAATGATAACCGCTAAATAAAATTTTATTTGTCGTTTGTACGTAGTGTTTTCATTTAGTAATATTTTAATATATATATATATATATATACACAGAAAGTCACACACACAACCTTTTAGGAAAACAAAACCAATTGCCTGTATAATTTATTTAAGAGATAAAAAGAAAGAAAAAGTATGTAATATTATTTACAAAAACTACCTTGTTACAAATGGAAAAAAAAAATTAAAGTAAAAGGAATCGTAGAAAACCATCAATAGCTAACAAACCATAACCAATTTTCTTCTTTAATTCCACTCAAAACGAAAATAAATCATTCACCTAAAAATAATCAATCCTCCGTACAATGAACTCATGAATCATGACAATTTTTTAAGTGGGTGTTACAAATTACAAAGAACCAAACAATTCGCTTAAAATATAGGATATATATAATGATAAACAAGTTGCTTAGAATTATGTAACATTAATTAACTTTAGGACCAATGCCATACAACCTATTTAAATATCATAAAAATCAATAATAGGGGGCCATTTTTTTTTTAAATTATGGCGAGAGAGATTATCCATTTATTCAATAGGTGCATGAAGTTGACTCCTTATTCTTGTGCATTTAATGGCTATTTTGATGAAGCAAAATGACAAACACTTAAAATCAATCATGTTTATGTGTACACCAATAATTGATGGGATAAAAATATCCTCCTTCTTAGAAGTGCATGTCAAATTTTTTTTTTCAAATAATCAACAATACGAAAAAAAGGAATATATATATATATATAAGAGTATGAGATCTTGTCTTTAATAGATTTAGCATGAAACTCGTGTTGATTGAGAATATTTTTAAAAAAACAAAGGATAGATAAATTCTCATTTTTCAAAAGGTTTTTTTTTTGTGGTTGAGAATAAGTGGTCTTTCTTCTTTTGTAGATTTTGTTTCGCTTCAAAGTTAATTTGGAAATATTTTCATTTTGATGACTGGTAATAAAAGAAAAATGACAAAAATGTAATCCTTTGTACAATTGCCAAAATCATTTTTTTTTAATGTTGAAAGACAATAATATTTTTAAAATTTAAAAATTACTATTGTACTCCTTAGCATTATTCATTCACAAAACTAGAGACCATTTGAGAAGCAAAATTAATCACATATAATTTATATTAAAAAATATTTTGTTATTTGTTTTTATTAAATATGAAATCTTCAATAGTTGAAATTAAACTGCTATTTTTATTTTATTTTATAACTACTCAAAGTGATGACTGATGAATAGTAACCAAATTATTTTCATAAAATTGACATGATGGATACTAAAAATATTGATGGTTTTCTAAGCAAATTGGATAAAAAGAAATGATAAGAAAGGTCATCATCATACTCAAAAAAAAAAAATTTGAATAGAACAATCATATTTAGCAAGAAAAATTTAATAGATACACCCGACTCGGTTTACCTAGTTAATTAAAAAATAATTAATTGATACAATAATTCATGTGGAATATACTACATGCCATGGGTGAGACTATTTATATTCTAAAGTCTACTTTGGACATTCTAAATCTAATTTGAAAAAATTATTATATGAATAACCTTGTACTAAATTATTGTTAAAGAATTGTCTAAGTTACATTTGTTGGAACCTACTACTAGACTTTTTAGTATAAAAATGAGTAACAAAACAGTTGGATCAAGTGGACTAGGCGGTGAATTTTACTTGGTTATATGTTACATTAAATAAAACTTAAAGAGACTTTATTTTGAGACCCACCTATTAAATAAAAAAAGCGAATAGACATACAAAGAAACAATTTTATCCTCATCCTCCTGACCAACATGATTTTCTACAAACTATTGAAACTCAAAATTAAGTTTTATTAGTTAAGCAACCCATCAATAAATCTATTTTGGTGGGTATTTTTATTCTTGAAAAATTATTCAACATTAGTAAAGTTGATGAGGAATTTGTGAGTTTGAAGGTGTTTGTGATGAGATTACTTACACGAGCAATACATACAAAAATCAGCGCAGTGGAATGACTCTTAAGACTTATTAAAGATTTAATCGTTTGCTTGAGATTACAATTAATTAATTACTCAAGTTATTTGCCCATAATTTTTTTTGAACCATTGCAGAAGTAAAATAAGTTAAGAGAGGAAAAAAAGGGTGAGAAATAGAGATAATGGTTCATTTTATGGATATACAAATTGAAAATAAAAATTATGTTCAGAATTATGAATGGTACCAAGATTAAAATTTCAATTTATAAATTTTAAATGTGATCGTAAAGAGTAGACGAGTGTTTAAAGAAATACTAAGAGAGCATATAATAATATAACCCGACCGTATCGTCTCAATGGGCAGTGTCACGTGACGATCACACCACAAAAGCTACATTCTAAAGAAAATCAAAAATAAAATAAAAAACGATGAGCACCGATGCTTAACGCGTGTAAGTCATTCTCTGTTCCAAGATCATGCGAGATGGGCCCCGCGTGACAGTTCATCAAAGGGCGACATCTACTTCTTCGAGTGCAATCTTAATTTCTCTTTTTATTGACTTCTTTGTCACTTTGCTTTAAAGAAAATAAAAAACAATAAAATAAATAAACGGAAAAGGGATAATAACATGTAGATCTCTAACGTTTTACATTTTATCAAATAACAGTATAGTTTATCCATTTGTATCAAATAGTCAAATAGATTCATAATTTTCATTGAAAAAAAATCAAAATATATATTATTTAATATGTATTCTTTTACCTTTTCTATTCAATTACTAATATTTAGTTAGATAGGTTAATTTTCAATTTCTAGGTTAGATTATTCATACGGCAATTATCCACCGACCACCTATTTTTTTGAACATTTTTAAAAATACACATTTTTTTGGCTGATTTTCACTTGAAGTTACAAAATGTACATTTTTCCACTGGCATCTAAACTCCGTGAGAGAACTTAATAGAATATTAACAAAATGACTATTTTACCCCCTTAATGTGAAATTACTATTTCACCCTAATTAAATGAAAAAAATTAAATTACTTCAATTTTTCTTTGCAATTTAGACATTAGATGATAAGTTCAACAAAATACTCTAGAATATTTTTACTTTTTTTCTTCTTTCTACTGTGTTTAAATGACATTGATTTTTTATATGCAAGTGAAATGACAAATTTACCCCTATGACATCAGTAAGGTTATAACAGAATGCAAATGGAAGTGGAAAAGTGCAAGAAAATGTAACTTCTAGTATAAATCAACAAAAAAAAAAGATATGTGTATTTTTTAAGAAACCGAAAAGAACAGGTGGTCGGTGGATAATTTTCTTTATTCATATTATACCATTGTGCAAATGTTGAATTACATTTTTTTAGCTAAGTTTTGATCCATAATTTTGACTATCTCCAAATATAACTTTGGAAAAATCTATTCACATTTAAGGGAGAGGTGGTCGGTGTATGGGGCTTAAACATCCATCACCAAATCCCATGAGAATAAATCATGAGTCTATTAACCATTAGTTCCAAATATTTCTTTTAAGTTGGGAGATATTAATTAAAAATAAAGAAATTTAAATGCTTTTCATTTTTCAAAGTAAGAGCATTTAACTATTAAGTTATGTTTTGAATAGTTTTTTAAAATAATTTTTAGCCTGAAATATAAAAAGAGGCAGCGATTTATATTAATTTGGGGACCCATGTCACGTTGGCTTCCCCATCTTTTTTAGGCATGGCATGCATGCTTACAAAAAATCGAAGGACTTTTAATTTCTTTTAATTGTTTAATGAACAATAATAAAAATAAATAGTTTTGTTTAAGTTGTGAATAAGAAGACCATTTGGTGGTCCTTCCACTTTGATGAATTCATAGCTTATAATGCAAGATCTAGCACAAGATTATATGAATGTATAAAATTCGTGGTCCAAAAATGGAAAAGAGGGAAAGAAAAAAGTTGAATACAAAGATTTAGATATAACATAAAATAGAAAAAGGCATGTAAAAAAAAAATTGTTGGACAACCCTACCTAAAGGAACCAATTTTAAATTCTAAAAGACCTAATTTCATCTCTCTTTTAGATGATGAATCTCTATATATTATTTTAAATAAAAAGAGTTAATCTAGTATCTTTT
>MKYO02025737.1:145515-174774 GCA_002013955.2 Citrus medica
GGTTTAGTATTGCACTCCCCACTCCACCCCTACCCCAATCCCCATTATATATAAACTTAAAATAAGTGATTTTTAAAGTAGAAATTTAGATTTCAAAAAATATCTAAATGACCGAAAATAAATCTTATTAAGCGTTTGGTGCTAAAAGGTAGAAGTAAATAATCCTTAACAACTCTCTATCCCATCATGTCCGTAACTGTGAATTTGAAGTTATAACACCCTAGTTTTAAAATTCGAATAGCCCTCTGTAATCAAAAGAGTTTTTGTATCCATTTTACAATATTTGAAAATATGCAAGCAACAGATTTCTTGTAATTGCATAATCTTTTTTTGAAGAAAAAAAAAAACAGATGCAACAGCCTCAAAGGCTCAAAGGTGCAAAGAGGAAGAAGCACACAAACAAACCCCAATTATGATCTCTTCTTTACATGCTCTAAAAAGAATCAAATGTTTGGGCATCATTTTGGATCTTTGATATCTTCTATAAACGCACCCCCTCAAGACATCAAATCCAAAATGCAGTCAATCTTGTCATGCTCAAAGCATTACATTCCAACAACACATGCTGTGTGGTTGAGTGACTGCAATTATAGGGCCTTATCCGTCCAATATAAAAAGTAACAGCAGAAAAACTTAGTGAGATATACACACCAGAGCATATTCCACAGCGGCGCAATATCTTAGCCAAAGTCAAAAGAGAAAATGATTGTCTTGCAATATGAAAATGATATTATGGCTATAATTTTAGAGTGCAGCCCAATCACGCTTACAACTTCTTAATTTCTTCAATGTTCATATTTTGAATATTCAATATACGACTAGTACACTACACGTAAAAACTACCCAACATTTTTATTGGGATGGTAAACGGTTAATCACTTTTTTAATTATTTTTTAATATTATCTAGGCTGCATTATAAAAGAATCAATCTACGCTCTCCACGGAATTCCAATAAGAATATCATTAAATTAAAAGATAATATTTCTATAAAAAGTTACCATGCTTATGATATTTTTTTTCCCAATACCCATGATAAATTGATATCTCAATAGATAAATATAATAAACACCTTCGGATTATTGGCATTTAGCATGGGAAGTCCAATGAATTATAAAAATTAATTTATCTTAAAGAAATATATATATTTTTAATTACTTCAACATTGTTACTTGTTAGTATTGCCGACAATAGTAAAAAACTCATTTCACCCATAGGCCACTTTAAGGTCTAATAGACAAGTCCAATATTTCTCTCGCGTCGTGGAGATTCCATTTATAGAAGCAAACAATTTAATTTCCTTTAAGATGTAAAGTTGATCAAAAATCCCAAAATACAATGCATTTTTGCAAATATTCCTTCAAAATTTTGAGCTTCATTAAGCAATAAAAATTGATCCGTAATATACTAGGACTCTAAATTTAGACATTTATTTTAGTTCAATCCAAAATGTCTATTGTGCTTTGTTCAGAAATCTACTCTCACTAAGGTACAAGAAAAAAAAAATTTCTATCATTATTTAAAGAGAATGAAACGGTAAGTATCGTATTATCGACTCTTGAAGGCATGAAAAGCACTGACCTACAACCGCAGATGCACGGCAGTGATGATTTTTTTTTTTTTTTTTGTACTAGTTGTTTGAATTTGAGCATATATTTATTTATCTTCTTATCTAATGACAGTATCTGAGCTATCTTGATTCCTTTGCATTATCCCATGCCCCATTTTGGCACTATCCACAACACTAACATAATTGTTTGGCCCCTTCCAAATCGGTAAACGCCAAAAGGGAATCCTTCCTGCAAAGCACTTGTCAGAAACAGAAAGTACCAACATGGCCAATTTATACTCAGAGACAGGCCATAATTTGATCATCTGTCTTCGTCACATGACGGATCAATTCTACCTGTACTTTAGCAAAATGTTTCTTGAAAATATAACCTTCCAATTAAACAATCCATGTGTGTATATGATTACAAATCCTCAAGTGATACCTTGAACATCTCTATCTACAGAATCTTAGACCTTTTTCACTATACTTGGTAATAAAAAATAAAAAAAAACAACAATGGCCACCAAAGAGTACGTCACTCAAGCATTTCAAGAATTTCTAGCAGTACCCTTTGCCACCTCCATTGCTCTTGGTACTCTCTCTGTGTTTTTCTTCTTGTTCTTCATTAGAGGGTTCATCTCCAGGCAGAGGATGGAATTGACTGTTAACCTTCCACCTGTTCCAGGTATGTATATATGGTTTCTTCTCTTCAGTTCTTTGTTCTTGATTGATTAATTTAAATGATCAATGGGTTGCTGTTGCGGGGTTGGTGCAGAGGTTCCAGGAAGGCTACCCCTTATAGGAAATTTGTTACAGTTGAAAGAGAAGAAACCACACATGACTTTCACAAGATGGGCAGAGGTGTATGGACCAATTTATTCGATCAAAACTGGAGCTTCCACTATGATTGTTCTCAATTCGGCTGATGTTGCTAAAGAGGTAAGCATTCTGGTTCTATTCTTTTAACACTGCAAACTATAGATTCAATTTTGTGACCAGGTGGAATTGTTAACGTAACATCACAAATAGCTAGCGAGTCAGTTTCTGAACTGAACTAGTTTATTAGGCATAAGACTCTCTTAACCAAGTAGATGCGTTTTAAGTAAAAAAGCCCAGAACAAAACTGTGACGACTATGTGGTCAAAATGAATAATATCTACTTAATTGTTGGACCCGGGCTGTACAATTAATAGTGCATATCATGTTTAAGCTGTTGGATAATGTGTGGTAACCTTACTGCACGGGTGTAAGTTTGAGTGAGCTGCATACTGAATCCCTTTAGTTAGGTCGTTAGGTTGACAATCAAGATGTCTCATTCACTAAAATGTCCAGTTTGCTTGTCATTAGTTAATTCATATATTCATGTGGCTTTAGTTAGTTACTAATACAGGGACACATAGAAGAGAAATAAATCAATCAATGATTAAAATGTTTTAATTTATTGTTTGTTCTTCCAGGCCATGGTAACCAGATATCCATCCATTTCAACAAGGAAGCTATCAAATGCCCTAAAGATGCTCACCTCTAATAAATGTATGGTTGCAACAAGTGACTACGATGAATTTCACAAAATGGCTAAACGATGTTTACTCACAAATGTTTTGGGTGGAAATGCTCAGGTTAATCTGCTAATCCAACTTTCTCATGCTTTCACCGTGTCCCTTTATATGTTGTATGGATATATTGTACTGCCGAAACTAATGATGTGTACTCTCTGTATGTGTGTTATTCAGAAGCGACATCGAATCCATAGAAACACAATGATGGAAAATATGTCAACCCAATTTCATGCTCACATCAAGGACAATCCTCTACAACTAGTGAATTTCAGGAAAATATTTGAGTCTGAACTTTTTGCAGTGTCAATGAAACAGGTGAGCTAGCTGTGATCTTTTGTTGGAAATTCATCTGTTATCTTTGACTAAATACATAGATAATTAAAGCATTTTGCATTTTCAGGCTGTAGGAAAGGTTGTGGAATCAATTTATGTGAAGGAGCTTGGTTCCACATTGTCAAAAGATGAGGTATTTAAAATTTTAGTGCTTGACATAATGGAGGGAGCAATTGAGGTGGACTGGAGAGACTTCTTCCCTTATCTAAGATGGGTTCCTAATAAAGGCGTGGAAATGAAAATTCAGAGATTGTGTACCCGCAGGCAGGCAGTAATGGATGCCCTCATCAGCGAGGCCAAAAGCAGAATTGCTTCAGGACAGGAACTGAATTGTTATGTTGATCACTTGTTGTCAGAAGTAAAATCACTTACAGAGCAACAAATAACCATGCTGCTTTGGGAGCCTATCATCGAGACATCAGATACTACTTTGGTTACAACAGAATGGGCCATGTATGAGCTCGCAAAGGATCCAATGCGACAGGTTAATTAATCAATCGCTAGTCTCTCCATGAATTTTGATCTTTGCTACCTGTTCAAATTTTTTTGCATATATTGATGTTCTTTATATATATATACACACACTACAGGACTGTCTATTTCAGGAGATTCAATCAGTTTGTGGGTCAAACAAGTTTACGGAGGAAAACATAGCACAGGTTCCTTACTTGGGAGCTGTTTTCCATGAAACTCTGAGAAAGTACAGTCCAGCTCCAATAGTTCCTTTAAGATTTGCACATGAAGATACCGAAATAGGAGGATACTTCATTCCTGCTGGAAGTGAGGTTGTTGTTTAGCTTAGTTTCCTTTGAAATCTTTGTGGTTCCGACTAATGGTATCTGCAGTGTTAGATGTTAACTTTAATTTATGTTGCATACACAGATTGCAATAAACATATACGGATGCAACATGGACAAGAAGCAGTGGGAAAACCCAGAGGAGTGGCAACCGGAGAGATTTCTTGATGGGCAAAACGACCCTGCAGATTTGTACAAGACAATGGCCTTTGGAGCAGGAAAGAGGGTGTGCGCAGGTTCTCTTCAGGCAAGTTTGATAGCTTGCACAGCAATAGGTAGGCTGGTGCAGGAATTCAAGTGGAATCTGAGAGAGGGTGAGGAAGAAAGTGTTGATACTGTTGGCCTCACTACTCACAAGCTAAATCCTTTCCATGCAATCATAGGGCCTAGGCCTAGGAATTAATAGAGGCAAGACCCTGACGCGATCATCACTTTTCCTCATCTCCTCCACTACTTACCAAAAACTGGAGACTTGAAGCCTCTTTTTCTCCATAATGTGTGACATCAGTGAGAGTTACTACATTTTTACTCTTCTAGTACATGTATAACCTGAAGAGCAACTATAACAAGTCTCATATCCTGTATGATATCTCAGCTCAATCATGCTGACTTCTTAATTAGGGAATGGAAACTTTCTTTGCTATTTGTATTTTGAATATTCAGTACACGAACGACTACGTAAAAAAAATATGGAACTGCCCATTTTTTAGATGGTAAATGATAAATCACTTCCTTTCATTTATATTAATATATTATCTAGGATGCACTATAAAAGACTCTAGGTACACCCTCCACAAATTTCCAATAATAATTATTGCAATATATATATATATACACACACACACATACAATGCTTATGACAAAGTGATATCTCAATGAATAGAAAGGACTACCTTCAAACATTGGTATTTAGCATAGAATGAAGATCAACAAATTAATAACAAGCAAAATCTGAAACAAAATTGAAGAATTTTAAAGTCTCTGTTCAAGCTGTAGCAAAACTTAATTAATCTTAAAGCCACTGCACACTTGTGAATTTTTATGACAATAGTCAAAAGCTTATAGCACCCATGGGCCATGGCCCTTGAGGTCCAATAAACAAGTCCCAAAATTTGTTTGTAAATATTTTCCATGTACAGAAGCAAACAATTAATTTCCTTCATATGTAAGATTGATCAAAATATAATGTATTTTGTAAATATTTATTAGAAATTTGAGTTCCATTAAGCACCAAACTCATGCTGGTCCATAACTAATTGGAAAAAAAATTTCGTGTTTAAATAAAATTCTTATTGTCATAAAAGAGTAGCCTTTCATTTACAGTAAGTTAATTTTTATGAATCCTATATTATTATTGCGGTTAATTAATTTGTTATTTCATCTACTTTTCTTTTTCCAATTATTGTTGTAGTTGTCATTACAACCTTACACTTCATACGTAATGCAGATAAAATAAGATTTAAGAGATTACGAAAATTTTAAAAATAACGATTGAGAGTTTAACTATTATTTCATTTTTCAGTAAACAACAAATTTAAATTGTTACATAAAGCTTCACTACTAATATTTTAAGATCGAGATAAAAAAAATTATTGTGGTTATTAATAAAAATGTTGCCACATTGGTACAAATATACCCTGATACCTTTAATTTTTAACCCCTTTTTCCAATGAGTATGATGGGTTTATTATTATTATTACTTATTTACTCTACACCTCTTTTGGGTCTAAAGAGTGTCCCTATTTTGCCAGTGGTTTGAAGTTTTCCTTGTTTTTGGAAGAGTTGTAGTTTACTAGATCTATTCTTAATACTTTTTATTTCTTGCCAGGTGTTTTGACCCTTTATATTGTGATTTTGTGTTGTTAATGGGGATGTGATTATTATTCTTATTGAATGATAATAATGTTGCTATATGCAAACATGAATCTACATGGAAGAGTTGGTTCAAAATTTTCAATTCGCATTGCATGTTTTTTATTAAAGGTGTATTTTCTGCATGATTGGTGTTTCTAAAGATAAGTGGAGATATTTGTTTGTGTTTAACAAGAGGTATCGGAGTAAATTAATAGTTATAATTTATAGTGGTCGGTCATATTCTTGCCTACATCCAATGTAAAAAATCCACCGTGAAAAGAGAAGCAAGATTTCACTAATTTATGAGTTTTGAAGATAAATATTGGTACAATTAGTTGTCCCAATTAAGAGTAGATAAGGGCATGTTTGGTATTATTTTTTAATTTTTATTTTCTAAGAACAAAAATGAGAATGAAAATGATGTTTTATAATTATTGTATTTCGAATTTAAGTATGCGTTTGATATCATTTTTTGTATCGTATATTTTAAAATTGAAAGTAGTAATATGCGTTCGGTAGACACAATTGAAAATGATAAAAATAGTGGGTTTGGTAGTACTATTTTTAAAAATAATTTTTACTAAACATTTAAGTCATACTTATAGTTAGAAAATAATTTTTTATCTAATACATACATAAACAAAACATAAATAATTTAAACAAAATAATTACAAAAAAATTCATGGTGATAAAGTTTTACTATTAGCATTAATAAAAAAAAGGTTTTACATTATCATTGTTTTTATACTATAATTAAGATATATACTACAACACATAATTTAAATAAAATAATTATAAAAATTACATGATAGACATCATGCATTATGTGTCTTCTCCACATAAATACTTGAAGTAAAGCAACAGAAATATTAAAAAAAAGGACCAAAACATAAATAAATAAACAAATTCTAAGCTACAAAATCACTTCAAAACCAAAAATTTATTATCAGAAATTCAGATATTGAACGGATCGTTTTGAGAAGCCCACCTGGAAGCGCTTCAACGAGAAGTGGAAGCAAATTCCACCCATTCTGCAGCTTTCAGCTTCACAAAATTTGAACGCTTGTGAGATGAAAATCGAAGCAATTAAAACAAAACAGGTAAAAGTAGCAAACTGTTTGCTGATCTGATTTTTTGCTTTTAATTTTTGCTGTTTTATATTTTAATTTTAATTTTAATTTTTTTAGTTCTATTTTGTTGATTGAAGAGAGAGCGAGAGAGAGAGAAGAGTGTGTGGGTGAAGAGAGTGAGTGAAAGAAGTGCATTGAATAAGTGGTACTGACAATTACCCGACAAGGTTTGTTCATCTCTTGTAACACCTCAAATCTAACACGTGCGGAGCACGTGAAAAAGGAGATTACTTCCAAATCGTAATCTTTACTCATAAATTCTAAAATGAAATACCTCAAATTCTTATTCAAATAAATCTACAAATTCATATGTCTAACACTAAATAATCTATCCCAAAACATAAAAATAACAAAAGTCTCAAACTCCAAATTATAAATGTATAACAGAAATAAACTAAAAAGAAACATGAGTCTATTCCTCTTCTTATTCAAATAGCAAATGAAAATGAAATCTCTAACTCCAGAACTAAGCACACCTCTCAAATGGAACTTAATCTGTTAAAAGTAATGACGAGGGGTGAGCCGTCAATTTGGTAAATAAAACCGTTCCTAACACACTAGGTCTATCGATATCTAAAAAAAATATTGCAAGCCTTCTTTTAGTAAAACATAATTCATAATTCATAGATTTTATAAAACGATATATCACGATAAAATAACATAAATTCATAGTAAATCTTGAATATCAAAAGCATAGTTACTTACGAAAGCAAATCATATATCACATTCACATAAAACAAAAGGTTAGCTCGTGTAACATAATGTCACCCATAGTCCCGGTGACCCGGCCAGAATAGAATCAGAATTAGAATATCGTGTGCACACTCAGAACATAAACCCAATACTGGTCCAGAACAGGCATATCGTATCATACGATCAGAATCAGAATTAGAATAACTGTGAACAATGAGCCAAAACATTAGAAATCCCATACAATCATAAATAATGAAAATCATACATGGGTACAATAATTCAAACAAAACAATGTTGACCGACAGTGGCTCCATACGGTGGGCAAGGGTAATGTTTTGGGGAATGCTTTTTGTTTAACACATCAAATTCAAAAAAAAAAAAAAAAACTCCCCCTTAAGAATCCCCCACCGGTGTTGAATCAAAGAGAAACGGGCCCTCTCCCTCTCACTCCCTCCCCCCTTTAAGACATATACGACATAATCTATCAGATTCATAAAAGTCCATAACAATAATTTAGGCTTGCAAAATATTTCATTGACAAAATTATAAAAGGTAGTCATGACATAAAATAACTTACATATTGAAAAACATTTTATAAAATATTTTGTTAAAAGAATTTAGATTTGAAAACATTTTCATAAACTGATTTTGTTATGAAAATCATTTAATCTGCTAAGTGGTACAAAAACACTTATAATAATATGAAATTAGTTATACATAATTCCAGTACATTAGGAATGATGTTACTTATCTCGATAAAAGAATTTGAATTAGCATACCTCTAAGCCTCTAAGAGCCTCAAACACCTCCAACACCTTAAACAAATACAAAATATGACTATCAATAACTTATTTTAAGAATCTGATTTTCTAAGTCATACCCATACAGGTCTGATTCTCATAATTTTAACTTTTAATCTAGAACTTAGAATGACGTAATATCCTATAGAACTATTCTAGACATCCATGGGTACCTTATGTAAAATTTTCAAGGGAATCTGATACCAAAAACATTTTCAAAACTATTTATTACTTGACAAATTTGAAACTGTTTCCCAGTACCTTAACCGAATAGAATAGGTTCTTAGATTTTTATAAAATAAAAATACCAATCAGAAAATTATGAAATTAAAACTGGGAATACTAGACACATATAATAACTTCCATATAAAATTTCAGAATTTTCAATTTCATTTGATAGTACAAATAAATTTGTAAATCTGATTGCATTGCTGGAATTGTAGTTTTCCAGTGCAATGGTTTCTATTTCGAAAATACATATAAAATTGAAAACGGAGTAATTTGATGAAACAAAATTTATTCAAGAAGCCCTACATGTTTAGTTTCCAAAAATATAAATTTTATAAGAAAAATCGTTCAGAGAATATAGGTTTAAATTCGAGGTACTAACACTGTCCAAAATTATCATGTGCGCTTAATGCATCAATGATTGATTAACTAGGCTCATAATAAATCAGAACCCTAAACAAAGCGTAAACACATCCTAAATCATGTATTATAATCTATAACAATCTAAAGTCATGCCAATATAAACCCTAGATAGAGTGATTGGAAATCTTGTGGAGAACAAGGAGAGTACACTTACCAATTGCTTTGATTCTCTCCTAAACAAAGGTTTGAATCCTAGATTTTGGGTACGAGCGTAATAAGCAGCAGAGAATGAGAAGAAATGTCGTGGATTTAGGGTTATGGAAGGGAAAAAATATAAATTTATAGGGCGTTTTAAGAAACCCTGTTGAATTTGAAAAAATAATCATTTTCCAACATTACCTCATAGATAACTCTCATTTATAATTTAATATCCCTTCCTAATAAGGGTTATAAGGCCATGCATGATTTCTAATGAAAGCCCAATTTCCATAATTTATTATTATGATTTTTTTTTTCTTTTGGCGTTACACCTGTTATTCTGACTTTTTTTTTTTAATCTTTTTAACTAATAACATTTGAGCTCCTTCGGTTTTATGTAATTATCAATAAAGGCATTATTTGAAAAGGCTAGTACATTTATTGGCAAAAGTTTAAAAACCCATTCATGATCCGGTTATCATAAATTCATAATAAACATGATATTATAATCGGCAAAATTGACTCAAGAAAAGAGTCTATTTGTATTTACATTTTTTGACATAGTGAGAGTTTAGTTGTCTATTTCTATGATTAGGGCTTAGTTATGCATCGAAGCATCGAAGGGACAAATCTTGAGGTGTATTTATTTCCGATCAATGGTCAATGATTCATTTTTTTCTTAAAAAAAAATAATTGTGAGTTGAAAAGAGATGACAAATAGATATTAAAAGAGATGAAAAATATATATTAATATTTACAACAGTGAAATCTCGTTTAGTCTCTATATTTTGAGATTAATACCTGTTTAGTCCTTAAAGTTTTTAAAATACCTCAAAACATCCCCGACGTTAAATTATTAGCATCTTTCCTCTTACTTTTTGTTGCTTTTGGATTAATTTTTACAATATTACCCTCTTATAATTTTTTAAAAACATTATTAGTAAAAAGAAAAAAAAATAATTATCAATTTAATCTCAAAAAATAAAATAGAAACAAAATTAATATATGTTACTTGTTTTGGAACACACTGCTGAGGAGTTAATATATATATATTTACTAATGTCCAAAAAGGTTATTTAATTATTTTTACAATAAATATTTTTGGAGACATGTAACCTTTCACAAAAATTAATATATAATCTTTTTGTTTTCATTTAATTTTTGGGGTTAACTTGATAATTTAATTTTTTTTCTTTTTATTAATTTTATAAAAAGAAACATTATTGTAAGAGAGTAATATTATAAAAGAAAGTCAAAAGAAACAAAAAGCAACAGTATGGATGTCAATAATTTAATAGTAGGGATATTTTAAAGCATTTTTAAAAATATAGAAATTAAATGAGTACTAATCTTAAAATATAAGGATGAAGCACGTTTTTATCCTATTTGCAATCTCTTCTCATATGAATTGGTTTTATATGATTTAGCCCAAAATAGTATGAGAACTTCTCTACAGAAGGTAGTTTTTTGATGAAGATGGATGTCGAGCTGTCTAGAAATTGTTTTCTAGGGACGATGACGACTGAGACGAATCTGAAATCACAAGGAACAGTTGTTAGAGGCGATGGTGGTGGGGGCTAGCGACAACGCTTTGATAATCAAGTAAATGAGGGATTGAAGAAGATGATGGGTTTTTAGAGAAATTATAGAGTAGGAGATTTTAAGGTTTTGTGAGTGATCTTACCCCTTAATAAGACCAATTTGACCTTTTAAAGTGAAGTTCTCTAAGGGCATATTTATATCCTTTTAGATATGAGGCGAGCCATTATTGGTGATTCTCCTCCTAAGGTCGGGTCTCGAGAGTAATTTGACTCCTTTTGTTGAGGCTTTTAAGCTTGTTTAGGTTGGTCAGCTATCTATTTAGTGATAGTCTGTACTGATTGTGTGCCCTTAACTATAATTAATTGGCCAATTTTGAATGAATCAATTAGAGGGATGGTGGAGGTGGCTTGTCTGTAGTCCCCCTTTCTCAATCTTGACTTTGGCGGCTCACAAAGAGATGCTTTGGAGACAACTTAGGTGGGGATGTGGCCTGGTGGCGCCTCGTGTGATTGTTACTATGGTCCCGTATAGACACGTGGTGACTTAATTATTTTGTAAGAGGCAATTTTGTGTCACTCTTTGGTAGTTTAGGTGATTGAGACTAATTCATTGAGATCTTTCCATTTTATCCTCCCTTCTCAACTTTCCCTTCATCCTTTATCACAGTCTCGAATCATGTTCTCCATATGTAATGCCATTAGTACCTCCGTCCAATATTTTACCACCAACATGAATGAAATTTGAAATGGTTTATCACCTAACTATTTGGTGGTTCTCAAGAATTTGATTGTTTTATTATTAGAAACTTTAAAACAAATATCTCATCATGTCCGTAAATGTGAATTTGAAGTTACAACACCCTAGTTTTAAAATTTGAATAGCCCTCAGTAACAAAAAGAGTTTTTGTATCCATCTTACAATATTTGAAAATATCCAAGCAATGGATTTCTTGTAATTGCATAATGTTTTTTTTGAAGAAAAAAGCAATGCAACAGCCTCAAAGGCTCAAAGGTGCAAGGAGGAATAAGCACACAAACAAACCCCAATTATTATCTCTTCTTTACATGCTCTAAAAAGAATCAAATGTTTAGGCATTCTTTTGGATCTTTGATATCCACTATAAACGCACCCCCTCAAGACATCAAATCCAAAATGCAGTCAATCTTTTCATGCTCAAAGCATTACATTCCAACAACACACGCTGTGTGGTTGAGTGACTGCAATATAAAAAAGTAACGACAGAAAAACTGAGTGAGCTATACGCACAAGAGCATATTCCACAGCGGCACAATATCTTGGTCAAGTCAAAAGAAAAAATGATTGTCTTACAACATGAAAATGAAATTATGGCTATAATTTTAGAGCGCAGCCCAATCACGCTTACAACTTCTTTAATGGGATAATGGAAACTTATTTTCTTTGGTAGCGTTCATATTTTGAATATTCAACATACGACTAGTAGACTATGTGTAAAAATCACCCATTATTGGGATGGTAAATTGTAAATCACTTTCTAAATCATTTTTTTTTTATTTTTTTTAATATGAAAAATGAAATTATGGCTATAATTTTAGAGCGCAGCCCAATCACGCTTACAACTTCTTTAATGGGATAATGGAAACTTATTTTCTTTGGTAGCGTTCATATTTTGAATATTCAACATACGACTAATAGACTATGTGTAAAAATCACCCATTATCGGGATGGTAAATTGTAAATCACTTTCTAAATCATTTTTTTTATTATTTTTTTAATATTATCTAGGCTGCATTATAAAAGAATCTATCTACGCTCTCGATAGAATTCCAATAAAATATCAGTAAATTAAAATATAATATTTCTATAAAAAGTTACAATGCTTATGATAATTTTTTCCCCAACACGCATGATAAATTGATATCTCAATAGATAAATATAATAAACACCTTCGGATTATTGGCATTTAGCATGGAAGTCCAATGAATTATAAAAATTAATTTATCTTAAAGATATATATATATATTTAATTACTTCAACATTGTTACTTGTTAGTATTGCCGATAATAGTAAAAGACTCATTTCACCCATGGGCCACTTTAAGGTCCACTAGACAAGTCCAATATTTCTACGGATATATATATATATATATATATATATATATATTTAATTTCTTCAACATTGTTACTCGTTAGTGTTGCCGACAATAGTAAAAGACTCATTTCACCCATGGGCCACTTTAAGGTCCACTAGACAAGTCCAATATTTCTACGGCGTGATGGAGATTCCATTTATAAAAGCAAACAATTAATTTCCTTATCATGTAAAGATTGATCAAAATACAATGTATTTTTGCAAATATTTCTTCAAAAAATTGAGTTTCTTTAAGCAATAAATATTGATCCGCAATATACTAAGATTCTAAATTTAGACATTTGTTTTAGTTCAATCCAAGAGGTCTCTTGAGCTTTGTTCAGAAATCTACTCTCACTAATGTACAAGGGGAAAAAAAAAGCTATCATTATTTAAAGAATGGACCTATAAGTATCATATTATCGACTCCAGCTATGTTGAAGGCATGGATAGCACTGAGTTGCAACCGCAGATACACGGCAGTGACGAATTTGTTTGTTGTAATAGTTGTTTGTAATAGTATCTGAACTCTCTTGATTCCTTTGCATAATTCCATGCCCCATTTTGGCACTATCCACACGACTAACATAATTGTTTGGACCCTTCCATATTTGGTAAACGCCGAAAGGGAATCCTTCCTGAAAAACACTTACAAAAAACAGCACCAACAAGGATAATTTAGACTCAGAGACAGGCCATAATTCGGTCGTCTCTCTCTCACACATGACAGGTCAATTCTATTTGTACTTTAGCTAAATGTTTTTTGAAAATATAACATTCCAATTCAACAACCCATGTGTGTAATCATGATTACAAATACTCAAGTTATGCCTTGAGCATCTCATTCTATAGAATCTCGGACTTCTTTCACTATATTTCAGTATAGAAAATAAAAAACAATGGCTGCCAAAGAGTACATCATTCAATCATTTCAAGCAGTACCCTTTGCTACTTCCATTGCTCTTGGTACTCTCTCTGTGTTTTTCTTCTTGTTCTTCATCAGAAGGTTCATCTCTAGGCAGAGGATGGAATTAGCTGTTAATCTTCCGCCTGTTCCAGGTATGTATATATGGTTTCTTCTCTTCAGTTCTTTGTTCTTCATTGATTAATTAAAATGATCAATGGGTTGTTTTTGGGGAGTTGTGTGCAGAGGTTCCAGGAAGGCTACCACTTATAGGAAATTTGTTACAGTTGAAGGAAAAGAAACCACACATGACTTTCACAAGGTGGGCAGAGGTGTATGGACCAATTTACTCTATCAAGACTGGCGCTTCTACTATGATTGTTCTCAACTCCGCTGATGTTGCTAAAGAGGCAGGCATTCTGGTTCTATACTTTTAACACTCAAACTATAGATTCAATTTTGTCATCGGGTGAAATTGTTAACGTAACATCACAAATAGCTAGCGAGTCAGTTTCTGAACTGAACTATTTTATAAGCCATGAACTGTCTTAACTAAGTATATGCGTTTGAAGTAAAAAAGTCCAGAACAAAACTGTGACTGACTATGTGACCAAAACTAATAATATCTACTTAATTGTTGGGCCCAAGCTGTACAATTAATAGTATATAACATGTTTAAGCTGTTAATGTTTGGCAAGTTAACCGCTCGGGTGTAAGTTTGAGTGAGCTGCATATGAATCCCTTTAGTTAGGTCGTTAGGCTGACAATCAAGATGTCTAATTCACTAAATGTCCAGTTTGCTTGTCATTAATTAATTTATATATTCATGTAGCTTTAGTTAGTTACTGATATAGGGGCACATAGAAGAGAAATCAATCAATCAGAAATCAATCAATCAATGATTAAAATGTTTTAATTTATTGTTTGTTCTTCCAGGCCATGGTGACCAGATATCCATCCATTTCAACAAGGAAGCTATCAAATGCCCTGAAGATCCTCACATCTAATAAGTGTATGGTTGCAATAAGTGACTACGATGAATTTCACAAAATGGCTAAACGATGTTTACTCACAAATGTTTTGGGTGGGAATGCTCAGGTTAATCTGCTACTGCAACTTTCTCTTGCTTTCACCGTGTCCCTTTATATGTTGTGTATGCATGTATATCGTACTGCCGAAACTAATGACGCGTACTCTCTGTATGTGTGTTATTCAGAAGCGACATCGAATCCATAGAGACACAATGATGGAAAATATTTCAACCCAATTTCATGCTCACATCAAGGACAACCCTCTACAACTAGTGAATTTCAGGAAAATTTTTGAGTCTGAACTTTTTGCAGTGTCAATGAAGCAGGTGACCTAGCTGTGATCTTTTGTTGGAAATTCATCTCTTATCTTTGACTAAATACATAGATAATTAAAGCATTTTGCATTTTCAGGCTGTGGGAAAGGTTGTGGAATCAATTTATGTGAAGGAGCTCCGTACCACATTGTCAAAAGATGAGATATTTAAAATTTTAGTGCTTGACATAATGGAGGGAGCAATTGAGGTGGACTGGAGAGACTTCTTCCCTTATCTAAGATGGGTTCCTAATAAAGGCGTGGAAATGAAAATTCAGAGATTGTGTACCCGCAGGCAAGCAGTAATGGATGCCCTCATCGGCGAGGCCAAAAGCAGAATTGCTGCAGGACAGGAACTGAATTGTTATGTTGATTACTTGTTGTCAGAAGTAAAATCACTTACAGAGCAACAAATAAGCATGCTGCTCTGGGAGCCTATCATCGAGACATCAGATACTACTTTGGTCACAACAGAATGGGCCATGTATGAGCTCGCAAAGGATCCAATGCGACAGGTTAATTCATCAATCGCTAGTCTCTCCATGAATTTTGATCGTTGCTACCTGTTCAAATTTTTTTGCATATATTGATGTTCCTTCTATATATATATACACACTACAGGACCGTCTATTTCAGGAGATTCAATCAGTTTGTGGGTCAAACAAGTTTACGGAGGAAAACATAGCACAGGTTCCTTACTTGGGAGCTGTTTTCCATGAAACTCTGAGAAAGTACAGTCCAGCTCCAATAGTTCCTTTAAGATTTGCACATGAAGATACCGAAATAGGAGGATACTTCATTCCTGCTGGAAGTGAGGTTGTTGTTTAGCTTAGTTTCCTTTGAAATCTTTGTGGTTCCGACTAATGGTGTCTGCATTGTTAGATGTTAACTTTAATTTATGTTGAATACACAGATTGCAATAAACATATACGGATGCAACATGGACAAGAAACAGTGGGAAAACCCAGAGGAGTGGAAACCCGAGAGATTTCTTGATGGGCAAAACGACCCTGCGGATTTGTACAAGACAATGGCCTTTGGAGCAGGAAAGAGGGTGTGCGCAGGTTCTCTTCAGGCAAGTTTGATAGCTTGCACAGCAATAGGTAGGCTGGTGCAGGAATTCAAGTGGAATCTGAGAGATGGCGAGGAAGAAAGTGTTGATACTGTTGGCTACACTACTCACAAGCTACATCCTTTGCGTGCAATCATAAGGCTTAGGCCTAATTAATATAGGGAAGACCCTGATACGATCGTCACTTTTCCTCATCTCCTCCACTACATACCAAAAAATGAAGACTTGAAGCCTCTTTATCTCCATAATGTGTGACAACATTGAGAGTTGCTGCATTTCTACTGTTCTAGTATATGTATACAATAACAAGGCTTATATCATGTATGATATCTGCTGCTCAATCACGCCGACTTCTTCTTAATAAGGGAATAGAAACTTTTGAATATTCAGTGCATGAAATGACTACATATAAAACTATGGAACCGCCCATTATTTAGATTGTAAATGATAAACCACTCTCTTTTCATTCATATTATCTCGGCTGCACTATAAAAGAGTGCTCCCACAAATTTCTAGTAATAATAATAATAATTACTTCAAATTATATATATTTATATGTATGTATGTATGTATGCTTGTATGTATGCACGTATAAAAAATAAAAACACTATGTATGTTTGTATGTATTTACGTATAAAAAATAAAACACTACCTTCAAACATTGGTATTTAGCATAATCTGACACAAAATTGAAGAATTTTAAAGTCTCTGTTCAAGCTTTAGAAGAAACTGAAGTCTTAAAGCCACCTCAGGCTTGTGATTATTAATGACAATACTAAAAGGCTTATTGCACCCACGGGCCATGGCCCCTAAGGTCCAATACACAAGTCCAAAATTTGTTTGTAAATATTTTCCATTTATAGAAGCAAACCATTAATTTCCTTCAGATGTAAGATTGATCAAAATATAATGTATTTTTGTAAATATTTATTAGAAATTTTGGGTTCCATTAAGCACCTAACTCATGCTGGCCCATAATTTATTGGAAAGAAATTTCTACTTTTAAGTAAAATGCTTATTGCCATAAAAGAGTAGCCTTTCATTTACAGTACTAGTCAATTTGTATGCATCCTATATTATTATTACAGTTAATTAATTTGTTATTTCATCCACTTTTATTTTTCTAATTACTTCATATGTAATGCAGATAAAACAAGATTTGAGAGTGTGAAGCTAGTTAGTTAATTCTATTAGGAGGTTAAGTGGCGAGCTGAGTCAGCATTGGTGGGGCCAGGATTAGTTAAGTTTGTTACTACTAACAGCTGGACAAAACAGAGCTATAAAAGATGGCTCAAGGCTGATCAACAGAACAACTTGATCCACGATTTTGAGAGGCTTAGGGTGAGAGGTAGAAAATACTCTGTGAGAGAGATTTAATCCTTGTCATCAGTTGTCTCTTTGTAATCGATCTGTTCAATAAAAGTTTCAAGCCCAAGAGGGTTCTTCAGCCGTGGATGTAGGTACCATTGGTACTGAACCACGTAATTGTGTGAGTGCTTATTCTTCCTACCCTCTCTGTTCTAAGTTCTTTAGTGTCTTGGATGTGTTGGTTGTTTCTTTAACTTTTGATAATTCGTTCTTGGAGAGTTAGTTTGATTCATTTGAGTGATTAAAGATCAAGATTTAACTTTTAATCTCAACAAATTGGTATCAGAGCCCTTGCAGCTCTCTGCTCTGGTTCTAAAATGGCTTCTACAAGATATGATCTAGAAAAGTTCAATGGAGAAAATGACTTCTATCTATGGAGTCTCAAGATGCGTGCAATCCTGATACAACAAGGGCTTGATGCTGCCCTTGATATTGAAGAAGATCAAATCAGTAAGAAAGAAAAACCAGAGGGGTCCTCAGTTTCAGGTGAAGACATAAGGATCATCAATAACAAAGCTCACAGCACCATCATCTTGCACCTTTTAGATGAAGTGCTGAGAGAGGTAGCAAAAGAAAGATCTGCAACAGGCCTCTGGACAAAGCTTGAAGAGATGTTCCTGAAGAAATCCCTAGCCAAGAGACTCTACATGAAAAGAAGATTGTACACGTTCTCAATGAAGGAGGGAACAACCATGAAAGATCATCTTGATGAATTCAACAAGTTGATTTTGGACCTGGAGAACGTGAGCATCAATCTTGAAGATGAGGACAGAGCTCTTATACTGTTAAGCTCTCTTCCAGACTCGTATGAGCATTTCGTTGATACTCTATTGTATGGGAGACAAACCTTTACCTTAAAGGATGTGAAGAGTGCCCTTGAGTCAAAAGATTTGAAGAAGAGAGCTGAATGAAAAGATCAAGGGATGGGAGAAATCTTGATGGCCAAATCAAAAGCTGACAAGAAGAAGAAATATGAAAAGAAAGAAAACAACCAAAAGGATAACACTGATAAGAAAAAGAAGAAGAGGGAGTGTTATTTCTGTCAGAAAGAAGGGCATTATATCAAAGACTGTTTTGAGAAGAAGAAACTTGAAAAGATCCAAAAGGGGACCTCTGGAAAGGTAGCTGTAGCATCTGAGGATGAAGAAGATTCAGAAGGAGCTGATGTTCTTATTGCTGCCGAGAAGCAACCCACTAAAGAATGGATCCTTGACGCAGGCTGCTCCTTCCACATGAGCCCTAATAAGCAACTCTTCAAGACTTTCGAGAAAGTTAACACATGTAAAGTCTTACTAGGAAATAACTTAGCCTGTAAAGTTGCTGGAATTGGGATAGTAACCATTACTATGCATGATGGAGTAGCAAGAGACCTAAGTAATGTTAGATATGTACCATATCTAAAAAGAAATTTGATATCCCTAGGAGAAGTTGACCAATCTGGTTGCAGCATAAAAACTGAAAATGGTGAACTACAGATCATTAAAAATGGCATAGTTACAATGAAGGGGGTTAGAAGAAATGGACTATATGTTCTTCTAGGCTCATCTTATATACCAGGAATTATGGCCTCAGTTAGTAAAGATAAAACTAAACTGTGGCACATGAGATTAGGTCACATGAGTGAGAAGGGTTTAAGGGAGCTGAGTAAACAAGGAGTAATAGGTTCTGATCAGATCTCCTCACTTGAGTTCTGTGAAAAGTGTGTTTTTAGTAAAGCAACCAGACAAAAGTTTAGCACTGGTAAGCAAGAAACCAAACATTCAATGGACTACATCCATTCAGACTTATGGGGGCCATTACAGGTTCCATCACATGGTGGAGCTAGATACTTCATGACTTTGATTGATGACTACACTAGAAAAGTTTGGGTTTATGTCTTAAAACAGAAGGGGGAAGCACTACTGAAGTTCAAAGAATGTGTGACATTAATTGAGAATCAGACTGAGAGGAAGATGAAGAGGCTAAGGATTGACAATGGCCTAGAATACTGCAGTAAAGAGTTTGATAGCTTCTGTAAAGAGAAGAGAATTGTAAGACACAAAACAGTAAGGCACACACCTCAGCAAAATGAGCTTGCTGAAAGGATGAACAGGACCTTAGTAGAGAAGGTCAGATGCATGTTGTTTGGTGCAAATCTATCAAAACACTTCTGGGCTGATGATGTCACTACAACAGCATATCTAATCAACAGGAGCCCCTCTACAGCATTGAACTTCAAAACTCCACAAGTGGCTTGGTCTGGTAAGACTCCTGATCTGAGTAACCTTAGAATATTTGGCGCACCAGCATATGCACACATCAAATAAGGAAAACTTGAGCCTAGGGCAGTTAAAGGTATCTTTATTGGTTACCCTGAGGGAGTTAAGGGATATAGGATCTGGTGTTTTGATGGGAAACCTTCAAGAGTAATAGTGAGCAGAGATGTTACTTTTTATGAGGATATTATGTTGCACCAGAAGGTTGAAACTGAATTGTTAGCTCCTGAGCAAAGTGTCAGTTAAGAATCTAACTTGGAGGTGGAGCCTGCAGATGATAAAAGCAAATCTCATGATAGCAAAACTAGCTCCTCAGAGCAAGAGACTTATCAGCTGGCAAGGGACAGAGAAAGGAGAGTTATCAGAATGCCTAAGAGATTTGGCATAGCTGATCTGATATCCTATGCACCCACCGTAGCTGAAGATGTTATTGGGGAAGAACCTAATAGCTACAAACAAGCCATGAACAGCAGAAATAAGACAAATTGGTTATCAACAATGAAAGAAGAAATGACATCACTGAAGAAAAATGACACCTGGATTCTAGTAGAGAAGCCTAAGAAAAGGAAGTTAGTGGGCTGTAAATGGATTTTCAAGCTTAAAGAAGAGGTTGCTGGTGTTGAACCTCCAAGGTATAAAGCAAGGCCAGTTGCTAAGGGTTTTACACAAAGAGAATGGGTAGATTACAGTGAAGTGTTTTCTCCTGTTGTCAAGTACAGCTCAATCAGGGTGTTGCTTGCCATCACTGCCTATTTTGATCTGGAGTTAGACCAGCTAGATGTCAAGACAACATTTCTTCATGGCAACCTTGATGAAGAAATATACATGGAACAACCAGAAGGTTTCATTCAGGAGGTATTAGAAGACAAGGTTTGCTTGCTTAAAAAGAGTCTATATGGCTTAAAGCAATCTCCTCGACAGTGGTATCTAAGGTTTGACCAGTTTATAATGGCTCATGACTATTCAAGAAGTCTATATGACAATTGTGTATATTGCAAGCTTCTACCTTCTGGAGATGGGATTTATTTACTTCTTTATGTTGATGACATGCTCATAACATGCAAACACAGAGAAGAAATAGATAAACTTAAGTCTGAATTGAAGTCTAAATTTGAAATGAAAGACTTAGGCTTTGCAAGCAAAATTCTGAGAATGCAGGTCAAGAGAGATAGAACTGCCAAAACTCTATTCCTCACACAGGCTGGTTATGTTATAAAGGTATTGAACAAGTTTGGAATGGTGGATGTTAAAGAAGTTTTCACTTCTTTAGCCACTCATTTCAGATTGTCAAAACAGCAGGAGCCATCTGATGATGCTGAGGTTGAGTATATGAAGAATGTTCCTTACTCTAGTGTAGTTGGTAGCATTATGTATGCCATGGTCTGCACTAGACCTGATATTGCTTATAGTGTAGGCTTAGTTAGTAGATTTATGGGGAACCCAGGGAAGACTCACTGGAATGCTGCAAAATGGACTCTCAGGTATCTCAAAGGGGCATCTGAATCTGGTATTTTGTATGGAGGAAATAATGGTGTGACAAGTAAGATCGTTGGCTATGTGGACTCTGATTTTGCTGGTGACTTGGACAAGAGAATGTCAACAACTGGTTTTGTGTTTACATTGTGTGGTGGAGCTGTGAGCTGGAAAGCCTCGCTACAGCCAGTGGTTGCCCTATCCACAACTGAGGCTGAGTACATTGCATTAGCTGAAGCTGTAAAAGAAGCAAAGTGGTTCAGTGGGATAGTGTCAGAACTAAGACTGAATCAAGACTCAATTCCTATATGTTGTGATAGCTCAAGTGCAATTCAGCTGAGCAAGAATTCCAAGTATCATGAAATAACCAAGCATGTAGATATAAGACTGCATTTCATAAGGGAAGAAATTGAAAGAGGTGCAATAGATGTCGTTAAAATATCTACAGAAGACAATCCAGCAGATGCGTTAACAAAACCGTTGCCAACAATCAAGTCAGGAACTCTCTGAGCTTGATTGGAGTTTGATGCTTGTAAGTCAGGCATGTCAACAAGCTGAAGCAGAGTTGGGGTGAGGCTGGAACAGAATGAACTAAGGTGGAGATTTGTGAAGCTAGTTAGTTAATTCTGTTAGGAGGTTAAGTGGCGAGCTGAGTCAACATTGGTGGGGCCAGGATTAGTTAAGTTTGTTACTACTAACAGCTGGACAAAACAAAGCTATAAAAAATGGCTCAAGGCTAATCAGCAGAATAACTTGATCCACGATTTTGAGAGGCTTAGGGTGAGAGATAGAAAATACTCTGTGAGAGAGATTTAATCATTGTCATCAGTTGTCTCTTTGTAATCGATCTGTTCAATAAAAGTTTCAAGCCCAAGAGGGTTCTTCAGCCGTGGATGTAGGTACCATTGGTACTGAACCACGTAATTGTTTGAGTGCTTCTTCTTCCCACCCTCTCTGTTCTAAGTTCTTTAGTGTCTTGGATGTGTTGGTTGTTTCTTTAACTTTTGATAATTCATTCTTGGAGAGTTAGTTTAATTCATTTGAGTGATTAAAGATCAAGATTTAACTTTTAATCTCAACAGAGAGATTTCGAAATTTTTTAAAAATAATGATTGAGAGTTTAACTATCATTTTCGTTTTAATTTCCATAAACAACAAATTTATTAAATTGTTAGATGAAATTTCACTACTAATATTTTAAGATCGACTTAAAAACAATTATTGCGGTTATTAATAAAAGTGTTGCCGTATTGGTACAAAACTACAAATATACCTTGTTACCTTTATTATTATTATTATTATTTTCATTTTTCCGATGAGTTTGGTGGGTTTATTATTATTACTCATTTACTCTACACCTCTTTTTGGGTCCAAAGTGAGTCCCTGTTTTACCAGCTTTAAGGGGATTGAAGTTCTCTTTATTTTTGGTTTATGAATCTGTTGATGCCGAAAAACTAATCTCAATTGCTGAATTTGTTTCTTTTGGGGAATTACAGGGCGAACCCAAGCTCAAACGCTAATATGACCGCAATTTTATGTACTTGCCAACCAGAAAACACGGTTAGGATATGCCGGTGGGGTTCCGGCGTAGACCCTCTTATGCTTAAGTCAGAAATTGTGAATAAAAAGATGAAAATGAGAGGGAAGAATTGTGAATGAGTTGAAATAAAAGAATTTTCCGATCGAGGAACTAAAAATCTTGTCGGGAATGTTAAGGCTTTTAGATAAGTCACTTGTAGAGTTTTTGGTTGATTTTTGCTAACCTCTTCCTCGGTTGCCATATTCAGCTTAAATATGCCCTTGGTAGTGGGTGGTTACTTTAACTTCTGCGCAATTTCTTCAGCAGTTGCATGTGGTCATCAGTTGGAGAAGGTTTAAATAAATCGTGGCACACAACTTTCTTAGAAATTAGGCCACGTTATCTTAACCAATAGCTTTCTATGTCAAGTTAATTCTTGGGTCAGACATAAATTTCGAGGTCTGATTTCTTCACTTCCAAGTCGGACCGGTGAATTTCCTGGTCACTCATATAAGTTTAAGGTTGTATTCTTAAATTAAGTCATTCACATAAATATCATGTCGTACTTGTAAACCAGGTCGTCAACATAGGCTCCAGATTGTACTTACGTGTTCAGCTCGACAACAATGAGTTTTGAGTAGATTGTGGTCGATTATACTTCTGAACTTTTTTAGAAAAATCCAACCCGAACAGGATCTATTCTTAAGCCTTTTTGTTTCTTGCATGGCATTTTGACCCTTTTTATTGAAATTTTGTGTGGCATCGTGAAATAAATGTGGATGTAATTCTTAGTCTAATTGAATTTTAATACACTATTTTATTTTAAATAACGATAATGTTGCTATGAGCAAACATGAATCTACGTGGAAGAGGTAGGTTCAAAATTTTCAATTTGCGTTGCATGTCTTTATTAAAGTGTACTTTCTGCATGATCGATGTTTCTAAAGATAAGTAGTGATATTTGTTTGTGTTTAACCGAAGGTATTGGGGTAAATTAATAACTATGTTAATTTTTAGTAAGAAATAAGAAAAATTATTTCTTTTAATTCTTTTATTAGGAGATATTGAGCGGCTATCCTAAGCTTTGATTTTAGAGAATGATTCTAGGCTTTATTATTTACTAGGGTTTCCAAGTATTTTCCTATAAAATACCTCTTTTCCTAATTTCCTTCTCTCCCCTTCTACAACGGGGTTAGTGATCTTATTTAAATTACAAGCTTCTTAGTTGCGTCTAATAGAATTATTTTTGAACAGCATAAATATTTTGTAATAAATCATAACCTTTGAAAAATTATTTTGACAATAACTTATCTTTTTATAAATTAGACATGTAGGGAGTATTGAATAAATTTTATTTCATAAGATTTGACCTTGTATTCGATTTTATATGGATTTTCAAAGTAAACATTGTTGTACCAGAAAACTGCAATTTCAACACAATAATCAAATTTATCAAATTATTTGGAGTGCCAAATGAATTCGAAAAATTTTGAAATTGTAAATAGAGATTATTATTTGTGTCTAGTATTCTCGTATTTAATTTTACAATTTTATAAAAAATATATATAATTTTATAAAAATGTTGGAACCTATAATGTTTATTTAATGCTCCATACAATAGATTTGAACTTATCAAGAACTACATAGTTTTGAAAATATTTTGACATCGGATCATCACAAAGTTTTATGAGTAATAGTCATGGATGTCCAAAAAAGTTCTGTAAGATAATATGTCATTCCAATTATTAGATTAAAAATTAAAATTAAGAGAATCAAACTAGTACGGGGACAAGTTCGAAGAGCGGGATGTTGGGATAAGCTGTTAATAATTATATCTCGTATTTATTTAAAGTGTTTGAGGCTGTTGGATGCTTACAAGTGTATTTAGATCATTGCTTTTGGCATGACAAGTATTGTGATTCCTAGTGTACTGAATTTGTGTAATTATTTTGATACTATTTTAATTACATGTGTTTTAAAGTATTTTAGAAATCAAGCGACTTTCATAAAAAAAATTAATTAATTTAACTATTTATTTAAATTTTTTCAAATTTGAAAATTATACTATTTCCAAGATTTTAACAAAATATTGTAAATGAATTTAAATGTTTAATTTATTTTACTAAATAATTATCTTTTATGAAATTACCTATAAAATGTTAGAATGAAACTTGTTTTGCAAGCATAAATCATTGGCATGACCTTTTATGAATCCGATTTGAATGTTTTGTTCACATATTCAATTAAGATTATTTACAGAAACTTTTGTCGAGGCCACCTCTTAAAGTTGTATTGGGGCCACCTCTCGAGGATCAGCTTGCCGTAAAATGCCAAATATAATATAAAGTACCACGTTCAAGTCGTTACATATGAAAATGAATTTAGATGTTTTGGCTCATTATCCATAGTTATTCTGATTTATATTCTGACCAACACGAAATTTCTATCCTGACCATGGCCATGCTATTCTTATTATGATTTTGTTTCTGGCAGGATCACTGGGAGTATATGTGACACTATGTAATATAAGCTAACCTTTTTTGTTTTCTATGTATGTAAGTTGAACGATTTATTTTTATGATTAATTATGCTTTTGATATCTGAATCACTTATGAATTTATGTCTTTCTATTTTAATATTTTATGTTGTAGAACTTATGTTTTTAATGTATATTTTGATAAAAAGGCTTGCAAATATTTTGGCACCCCATAAATCTAGTGTATTGGAAATGATTTTATTTACTAAGTTGACAGTGCATCCTTCATCATTTATTTTTGTAGATACAATAGCTTATTGCAAGTTATCCTTATCTTTGGAGATTTTTATTTATATATATTTGAAATTAGGAGATAATATTAATATTGGAGTTGTTTCACGAATATTTATTTTGGTTTGATTTGAATAAAATTTGAGTTATTTCAATTTAAGATTGTGTTGTAAGCATTATAATTCATTAGTAACCTTCTTCTTTGTCAAGTGCTCCACATGTGTTAGATTTCGAGTGTTACACTAGTTATTTTACATAATTTTTTTTGAACCAGTTGCTCATTGTCAAAGTGAAAACTAAAAACTAAGAATTTTGTATTATTTTCCATTAGTATCAACTCAATGATTTATCTGTATATCTAAACAAATATCTAATGTGATAGAAAACATATTCTAGCATATGTGAGATTTTTTTCTTTAAAATTTTATTGCTTTAAGGAAATAGCTTTCTTTGTGCAAAAAATAAAATCTGAATTTGAGATATATGACTAATATTGTATTGACACGTTTGTTATATTTATTCTATTTTAGCAATTATATAATGATAATTAAACTAAAATTGATGAGAGTTTGAACTTATAGTACTGTAAGTCCCTCAAAATGTATTTAGGGCTGGTAATGATATAATTTTTAAAATAATTGATGTTAGCTGTGTTGTTGAAAAAATTAACTGTGAAGAGAATTAGTTCAATGTTTGGTAAAATTTATTTTTAAAAGTATTGTAAATTTTAAAAACAACCATAAATATTAAGCAAATTTTAGTATTAAAATACAGTAAGAATGCAAATGATCAAAATAGATATAATGTTGAATAAGATTTATTTACTCATTCATAAATATGTATGCATAATATTTTTTTATTGTGTATATATAATAATTGATAACTATAAGTAAATATTTTTATTTTCTATTTTATTATATCATTATAATCGGTAATGATAATAACTCTTTAAGTTTTGTAATTTCATTTCCTAATTGGTAATGATAATAACTCTTTAATTTTTTAATAATTGTACAAAATTCAAATTAATGTTTAAGATTCTTGACACAATTAAAAAGCAAGTCTCTCTCATAACAATTAAAAATATTATTACATATTTTCTTAACACGAAACACCAATCCAAATCATCACATCACTCGTATAAATTACGAAGTTACGACAAACAAGAAAGATTAATATAAAACACAATCATCAGACCGGGATGCCTATTTCTTCAAATCCTTGGAATTATTTTATTAATAAATAGAAATACACGGACTTCCATGTTAAAATATTAACAAATTTGAATAAATTAAAGAGTATACAGTTGAATTCCCTCTCAATTGTAGCAGGCGAAGTTTGCCAGCCCCATAAATAAAAATTTAAAATATACGTAGAACAAGTAAATAATACACAGAATAAAGCTCTGACCTCTCCATCAGTCTTCTTCTTCTTCTTCTTCGTCTTCTGATCTTATAGGAACTTATATCAAAGATTGTCCGATATTCTCAATATTTTGTTCTTTCATGGCTGAAGGGTTAAAGAAAAATTATTTTGAGGTGTTGGGTTTGTGCTGTTCATCAGAGGTTCCACTTGTTGAGAGGATTCTGAATTCACTTGATGGAGTTGAAGAGATTTCGGTGATTGTGCCAACAAAAACGGTGATCGTAGTTCATGATACCCGACGCATTTCCGAGACCAAAATTGGTATGTGTTGAGCTGCCATAAATAAGAACTAATTAAATATACTGCAAATGAAGCAATATTAGCACAAATGGATACTTTATTACTCTTTTCAATCATTAATTTAATTTTTTTTGGATTTTTGTATTGCATGAGAATTGAAGTTTATATGTCCTGGGCTATCTTTGGGATTAACATGTTTACTAGTTGTCACTAGTGGTTTCTCAAGAATTAGGTGGGCTATTGTAGTATTAGTAATATTAAGAATTCTAATATTTAAGTTTTAATACTATGTGTTATTCAGATGAATTTTATAACTTATATAGTTAATTAATTATCATTCAAAAAATGAATGTCACATCAATTAAAACTCAAATTTAAATTTACTTATTGAATATTTAGTATTGCTCTTACATTATATTTTTTATTGATAATTATAGAATAAAAAATATCATGTAACTAAATATTCACCATATATGGTTACAAATGCAATGCACGCATGAAATTATAAAACATATGGCCACAACCCTGACATGACTTATCAGCCCATTTCTATGTACAATGTTATTTTTTTTTCGGTGTATTAAATGGACAATGTTATTATTTATGTTACACTTTAGACTTCTTTTCCTGAATTTTTTACTCATTTAAATTACTAAAAGTCCACTAATTAGTTTCTACATAACTATTATCGATGGTAGTACTGATGAATTTTTTTCAAAAAACTTAATTATAAGTGATTCTGTCTTAGTCTATTGCACTTTTAGGACTGAAGTGTGAGCACACCATTTGTCCATTTGGACATTAATGTTCTCCTGGTCTGAGATAGGGACTCTTCCATGTCTCTTTCGTGCGGAATGAAATTAAATAACTCCATTAATTAATTTGGAGAAGGAACAAAACACCCTACCCAATAAAGAGACTTTTTTTTCCCCAAACTAATGCATGTACAATACGTGATGGCTTAAACGTGCTCCTCTAATGGGAACTAGAAATTATAGTTAGATATTTGTTAGCCAAATTTTATTATTTACAAGGTTGACACAACTTGGGGATATGTCTATAGCATTGGGCATGACTGTTGTAATTAGTAGGAAGGACAATTAAGCTATATAGAATTTGCCACTTGTAAATGCTCCCAAGTATGCTTACAAGTATTTGAGTCAAAGGTGATGTTATTGTGAGTATTGATACGAAATCTTTTGTGGTTTAATGCCAGTTGAGGCACTGAATAAGGCAAGGCTGGAGGCTACTGTTAGACCAGAGGGGAAAATGAAATCTCAGAAGAAGTGGCCCGCCCCATCAGTCATGGCTTCGGGATTGTTACTTGCACTATCATTTCTAGGATATATTTATTATCCATTGCAATCTTTGGCTGTCGCTGCAGTCATCTTTGGAGTCCCTGCAATATTAGTAAGAAGCGTAGCATCAATTAAGAGCCTCACTCTTAATATAAATGTTCTTGTTCTGATGGCAGGTAATCCTCCTGAATTTCTTCAATTCAAATTGAAGAAAGGGTTACTATTTTTTTCATATTTTGTTTGGTAATGTGCAGCTGTGGGAACTCTTGCTCTTGGAGATTATGTGGAAGCTGGTTCTATTGTCTTTTTATTCTCTATTTCTCAGTGGCTTGAGTCGGTAGCAAGCTACAAGGTCTGGTTCCATCTTTCTCTGTCAACGTGCCTGTTTGGTATCATTTGATTTTCTGTTTCCGAGGTTTTTTTTTTTTTGAGGGGTGG
>MKYO02025737.1:179770-230216 GCA_002013955.2 Citrus medica
CCCCCCCCCCCCCCGGTTCCCAGAGCAGCAACAAGAGTTCAGGCAGACAGTTGCCCACCCTTATCACAACGATCCCAGAGCGTTACGCACAGCCAATGCCAGGTCGGGACGACCAGAACAACTACCGGCTATGCCAACCCGAGGCGAAATCCATGATAGTCGGGCAGTCCAATTGGTTGACCACTGCGCGGCATATAGACAGCATACCCCATTACAAATCTCCATGGAGGAACTGTATAAAAGGATCGAGAGACGAGGGCTGCTGTATCCACCAGCCCCTATAACAAAACCTGCTCACCGACGAGATAAGAGCAGATTCTGCAAATTTCACGACACTCACGGTCACACTATCAGTCAGTATCGAGACCTAAAGACTCAGGTGGAGGATTTAGTGAGGAACCAGTATTTGGATGAGTATGTGGAGTCTCCTGTTATTGAGTCACAATACACAAGGGATGGAGGAGTTGAAAGGGATCTGGAGCGTGAACAACCAGTGATCCGTGTGATAGCATGAGGGCCGACATTGGCCGGGGATTCGAACAGGGCCTGAAAAAACTATGGGCGATACGCCATGACTAGCAAGGAAGTGCTTTTCAATTTATCAGCATCCAAGAGGGCGAGAGTGCGGCAAGTACCCATTATGTGGACAGATGATGACGAAGAGGGTATTTTATATCCTCATGAGGATGCACTGGTGATTAAGGCCTCGGTGGCTAGTACAGAATTGCGGCGAATACTGGTGGACACGGGCAGCTCAGTTGACATTCTGTTTAAGTCAGTCCTAGATGATATGTGAATTTCAGACGTAAGGCTAGAACGAACGAATACCTCCTTGAAGGGATTTGGAGGAGGATGGTTAACTCCTATGGGGGTTATTGAACTTTCGATTACCGTGAGATCAAAACCATTTGAAAAGACGATGATGTTGGATTTTGTCGTAGTGGAGGAGAAAAGCCCCTACCAGATGATACTGGGAAGACCGTTCATGAGGATAAGCCAATGCGTAATATCCACGCATTATTTAGCGCTGAAGTACACAGTAAATGGAGTTGTTGGCATAGTAAAAGGTGACCAGAGGATGGCGAGGAGCTGTTATGCTACAGCGGCCAAGGAAACGCTGCAGGTGACCTCTCTAGACAACCGAGGGGATACAAAAAGTGGTCGCCAGGAACCTGTCGAAAAGTTGGAGGAAGTTGTTTATACACAAGGGATGGAGGAGTTGAAAGGGATCTGGAGCGTGAACAACCAGTGATCCGTGTGATAGCATGAGGGCCGACATTGGCCGGGGATTCGAACAGGGCCTGAAAAAACTATGGGCGATACGCCATGACTAGCAAGGAAGTGCTTTTCAATTTATCAGCATCCAAGAGGGCGAGAGTGCGGCAAGTACCCATTATGTGGACAGATGATGACGAAGAGGGTATTTTATATCCTCATGAGGATGCACTGGTGATTAAGGCCTCGGTGGCTAGTACAGAATTGCGGCGAATACTGGTGGACACGGGCAGCTCAGTTGACATTCTGTTTAAGTCAGTCCTAGATGATATGTGAATTTCAGACGTAAGGCTAGAACGAACGAATACCTCCTTGAAGGGATTTGGAGGAGGATGGTTAACTCCTATGGGGGTTATTGAACTTTCGATTACCGTGAGATCAAAACCATTTGAAAAGACGATGATGTTGGATTTTGTCGTAGTGGAGGAGAAAAGCCCCTACCAGATGATACTGGGAAGACCGTTCATGAGGATAAGCCAATGCGTAATATCCACGCATTATTTAGCGCTGAAGTACACAGTAAATGGAGTTGTTGGCATAGTAAAAGGTGACCAGAGGATGGCGAGGAGCTGTTATGCTACAGCGGCCAAGGAAACGCTGCAGGTGACCTCTCTAGACAACCGAGGGGATACAAAAAGTGGTCGCCAGGAACCTGTCGAAAAGTTGGAGGAAGTTGTTTTAAGCAAGAGTAACCCGAGCAGAGTGGTTAGAATCGGGTCAGAATTGGGTGAAGCAACCAGAGGTGACCTGGTGAAGTGTCTACAGTCCCATGCAGACATATTTGCCTGGTCTCATGAGGATATGCCAGGAATAGATCGAAGAATAGCCTGCCACAAGTTGGCTATCAGGAGAGGAGCAAGACCAGTGAGGCAGAAAATGAGGTGGTTCAATCAGGAAAGGTACGAAGCCACAAATGCCGAGGTAGAAAAATTGCTGAGAGCAGGATTTATAAGGGAAGCCAAGTACTCGGAATGGATTTCCAACGTAGTACTGGTAAAGAAGGCCAACAGAAAGTGGAGAATGTGTGTAGACTTTACGGACCTCAATAAGGCATGCCCGAAGGACAGCTTTCCCCTACCAAAAATAGATCAGTTGGTGGACTCAACAGCGGGTCATGCTCTACTCAGTTTCATGGATGCCTTCTCCGGATACAACCAAATACCCATGGACGAGCAGGATGAGGAAAGCAATACCTTCATAACTAATGTGGGCTTGTTTTGTTACAGGGTGATGCCTTTTGGCCTGAAAAATGCTGGAGCTACCTATCAAAGGTTAGTGAACAAGATCTTTAAACCATTATTCGGTCACACTATAGAGGTGTATGTAGACGATATGATCACAAAGTCAAAAGAACCGAGAGATCATGTCAGGCATTTGGAAGAGACCTTCGAATTGCTGAGGAGGTATGAAATAAAGTTAAACCCGGAGAAATGTGCATTTGGGGTCAGCTCGGGTAAATTTTTGGGTTTTCTGGTGAGCTACCGAGGGATTGAGACTAACCCAGAAAAGATACGAGCAGTGGTAGAAATGAGGTCCCCACGAACAGTTAAGGAGGTACAGAACCTTATGGGGAAGTTGGCTGCGTTGAACCGATTTATTTCGCGAGCCACTAATAAGTGCCACCCTTTCTTCTAAATCATAAAGAAAGGGAGGAATATGGAGTGGACATCGGAATGCGAGGAGGCATTTGGTCAGTTAAAGGAATACCTAGCTCGCGCTCCATTATTATCAACTCCGAGAGAAGGTGATCAGTTGTTTTTATACTTGGCACTCTCAAAATGGGCCACCAGCTCAATGTTAGCCCGAGAAGAAGAAGTGAAGCAACACCCTGTGTATTACACTAGCAAAGCCTTGGTAGATGCGGAAACTAAGTACCCGGTGATGGAGAAATGGGCACTGGCCTTGGTAACGGCAGCACGGAAACTCCGGCCATATTTTCAGGCCAAACCGATAACTGTGATGACTGACCAGCATCTTCGGCAAGTGCTCCAAAAATCAGATGCGTCAGGGCGGTTAGTAAAGTGATCCGTGGAGTTGAGCGAATTCGACCTATCCTATAAGCCCCGAGGAGCAATCAAAGCCCAAGCCCTGGCTGATTTTATGGTCGACCGAGCTAAACCAGGGGAAGTGGTCCAGGAGGAACAACTAGTGGAACAAAAGGATCCAGAAGGGGTGTGGCTGGTAATGGTTAATGAGTCACGTAATGAGCAGGGGTCCGGAGCAGGAGTTATAATCCGAAGCCCAGAAGGGGTCGAGGTATCTTATGCAGTAAGATTTGAGTTCCAGCTTACAAACAACCAAGCTGAATATGAGGCATTCATTACTGGGCTCGGGCTTGCACATGCATTGCTAGCACAGAGAGTAGAAATCCGAGCCGATTCTCAGCTAGTATGTAATCAGCTCAATGATCAATTCCAAGTAAAGGAAGAGAAATTTAGGCTTTATTTAAAAAAGACAAAACAAATGGTTGGGCTCTTAAAAAAGGTGGAGGTGAAGCAAATATCCCGGAATGAAAATTACCGAGCAGACATGTTGGCAAGAATGGCTACAACAGTAGACCCCAAGTTACCTAAGTCAGTTACACTGGAGATGAGGGCCTCGCTGAGTATAGGAGAGGAAGTAGAGGTAATGAGAATAAATACTGAAGAATCCTGGATGGATCCGATTCTCGCATACATCCGCAATGGTATTTTACCGAAGGATAAAAGGCAAGCAAGAAAGTTAAAATGCCGAACGACGAGGTATGCATTGCTCGATGGGGTGCTCTACCGCCGAGGGTTCACCTTGGCCCTTTTGCGATGTTTGGATAATGAGGAGGCAGATTATGTACTAAGGGAGATTCATGAAGGAATATGTGGAAATCATTCGGGAGCAAGAACTTTAGCCTTCAAGGCACTCCGGTAAGGATACTTTTGGCCAACCATGCACCAGGATGCGAAAAGGATGGTAAAGACCTGCAGAATCTGCCAGAGCTTTTCAGAGGTTCCCACACAACCCCCAGAAAAGCTGACCACAATGACATCCCCATGGCATTTTGCTCAATGGGGAATCGACCTGATTGGTCCGTTACCAAAAGGCCGAGGAGCGGCAACCCATGCAATTGTAGCAATAGATTACTTCACCAAGTGGATAGAAGTGGGGATCCTTAGCCAAATCATGGAGAGAAAGACAACGGATTTTATTTGGAAGAATATCATTTGCAGATACGGGATCCCTTATACCATCATTACTGACAATGGGAGGCAATTTGACAACAACAACTTCAGAGAATTTTGCCGGAATCTAGGGGTGGACCTAAAGTTCTGCACCCCCGCACACTCCCAGGCAAATGGACAAGTGGAAGCGGCCAACAAAGTGATAAAAAAACTCCTGAAGACTAGACTAGGAAAGAAGAATGGAGCTTGGGTCGACGAGTTACCAGGGGTACTGTGGGCTTACCGGACAACTCACAAAACTGCTACAGGGAAAACCCCGTTTGCCTTAGCTTTTGGTCATGAGGCGGTAGTCCCAGCAGAAATTGGAGTAGGGACACATCGGACGGAGTACTTCAATGAGCAGCAAAATGGCGAGCAGATCTGCCTGAGCTTGGATCTGCTGGAGGAAAAAAGGGAAGGGGCTTCGCAGAGAGTGGCCCAGTGTCAGTAAAGGGTGACGCGTTATTATAACAAGAACGTACGCGTGAGACAGTTCCGAGCAGGGGATTGGGTACTTAGGAAGGTGAATTAAAACACTAGGGATCCTAACCATGGCGCGCTCGGCCCTAAATGGGAGGGCCCATACAGAGTAATTCGAGCGACTGGGTCAGGAGCTTACAAGTTAGTGCACCCAGATGGACGAGATGTGAAGAGGTTGTGGAACGTCGAGCACTTGAAGAAGTATTTCCAGTAAGCAAAGTACTCTACTAAGTCTTCACTTTTGACAAGTTACTTCTATTAATGCATGATGAATTGTTACACATGCATATGTTCTGTATTTCTGTAATGCATTCAAATTTCAATAAAGATGAATTTAGCATGAAATCCCTCCGCTGACGGTTCCATTAAATTTTCACTAAGGCAAGTAAGTGCCTGTTTTCTGCTTGGTCAGCGAAAAGACCAGCAGCTAAATTTTCATAATTTTCACTAAGGCAAGTAAGTGCATGTTTTCTGCTCGGTCAGCGAAAAGACTAGTAGCTAAATTTTCATAAATTTCACTAAGGCAAGCAAGTGCATGTTTCTGCTCGGTCGGCGAAAAGACCAGCAACTAAATTTAAATAATTTTTCACTAAGGCAAGTAAGTACCTGTTTTCTGCTTGGTCAGCGAAAAGACCAGCAGCTAAATTTTCATAATTTTCACTAAGGCAAGTAAGTGCATGTTTTCTGCTAGGTCAGCGAAAAGTCCAGCAGCTAAATTTACGAAATTTCCACTAAGGCAAGTAAGTGCCTGTTTTCTGCTCGGTCGGCGAAAAGTCCAGCAGCTAAATTTACGAAATTTCCACTAAGGCAAGTAAGTGCCTATTTTCGGCTCAGTCAGCGAAAAGACCAGCCGCTAAATTTACGAAATTTTCACTAAGGCAAGGGCCTGTTTTCTGCTCGGTCAGCAAAAAGACCAGCAACTAAATTTACGGAATTTTCACTAAGGCAAACAAGTGCCTGTTTCTACTTAGTCAGCGAAGAGACCAGCAGCTAATTTTACGAAAATTCTACTAAGGCAAGTAAATGTCTGTTCCTGGTCGGTCCACTAAAGAACCAGCAGGCAGAAAGAGATCAGTTGTCAAATTAATTTCCAGAAACAATCCATGAGCAAAAACCAAACAAGAAAGCCAATAAAGAACATTTGAAATTTTATAAGCATTTAAATGTTTACAAAACAAATGAAAAGCTAGAGTCTATACAAAAATAGACCTAAGGATTAGGAGGGTCAACGGCTTCAGCAGGCGAATGATTAGTTATCTCTGAAGGTGGAAGATCAGCAATGCCAGGAGGAGGAGGCATGGACCTTTGTCCCACTTCAAAAGCACGTCCCTCAGCTTCCCCCTCTTGCACCCCATCTAAAGGAACCTCCACCCGATCCTGCTCACCCCGCTCCTTATCTGCCTGGCCGATCTCCGCCATGTACCGTTGCACTCCAGCCTCCAGCTTGCTCATGTCCAGCTCGGGATATTCTTCCTTAAGTACAGACATAATGCACTTATAGGAGAAAGCAACCCCAGAATCGTACTCGACATCCAGCCGATCATCCACGTCAGCGGATTTGCCTTTCTTCTCGGTCAGCTGATCACTCAGGGATTTGATTTCCCCCTCGAGGGCGGTCCTCAGAGTATCCCTTTCACTTTGAGTAGCCTGAAGATCAGTCTTCAGGTCACCCAACTCACCCTCAAGTTTGGAGGCGGTGGACTCAGCAACAGCAACCTTCTCCTCCAGATCTATAATTTGCTTGTTCAGTTCAGCCAGCTTCTTATTCGAGTGATCAGCAGACTCAACCCTCTTCTTCAAGTCCTGGTTCTCAGCTTGAAGCTTCTTCTCTTGGCACATGATCCTGTTCTTGTAACAAGATACTATGGTTGCCAACTTGAAGGAGACTCTCTAGACAGAACCAGCCAACTCATTAAGATTCATGCTCTCAATGTCTTGGACCATTTTCGGTCTCACCGACTTCCCATAGCCCCTTTGATACGGGGATAGGTAGTCACCCTGATCACGAGCAGGAAGAGGGGAGGGTCGATCCCCAGAGCGTGTGCTGACCTCAGAACTCTTGTCAGCAACTTTTTCCCCCGCACTCTTACGAGGAGGAGGAGGGGGCAGAGCTGGAGCAGGAGCCTTTGAAGGGCCAACGCTGGTTTTCTTTGGAGGAGGAGGAGGAGGAGGGTTGTTGGAGCTGCTTGGAGCCCGACCACACTTTCTGTTCATTGCGCTGAGGATCTTGTTATCCATCCCAGTAGCTATGTCCACTAGACCCGAGCTGACCAGGTTTGTTGGTGATAGAAGGTCTTGGCAGGTTGAAGCGTTCACCAGAGTAGTTTCTGTTAACATATATGTTTCCATAATGTTGATTTTGATGATAACAAACAAGATTAACAAAAAAATAAATAAATCATTTTTTTCACATTATAAATGTTTTATATTTTAATGGAAAAATGATTTTATGCAATTGATTGTTTTTATTCCTTTTGAATAAATCATTATTTTCACTTTATAAATGTTTCATATTTAATGGAAAAATGATTTTATGAAATTGGTTGTTTTTCAAAGTTTATGGTTTAATTGAAAGAATTTTGAAAACTTTGAAATAAACAAGTAGTGCTTGAAATTTCGGATTTGGACCTATTTGAAACTATTTAAATGTTTTTGGGCCATTATATAATTTCATAAAGTTTGGGTGAAGTCATAATTTCAGAAAGTTGTGGGATTGAGAAAGCATTATTTAAAATTCTGAAATTGGACCTATTTGCAACGTTTCATAACGTTTTGGGCCGTAGTACAGTTTTATAAAGTTTTGGGGTCAAACTGTAAATTTCGGGAAATGTTTTACTGTAGCAGTTACTGTAGCAAGCGGCTTACCGGATACTGATAAACGGCAGGCCGAATTCGGGCAGTAAGCACCAGAACGAAAACGGCTTACCGGATTCCGAATCCGGCAAGCCGGTTAGGCAAAATTTTGAATTTTGCCTTAACGGTAACATAAATCCGGCTTACCGGATTCCATTAAACGGCAAACCGGATAGCCCAGAATGTGAGTAACGGCTAGTTTTCGAGCTCAAGCTATAAGAACTCAAATCCAACTCATTTTGAAGCTCTCCAACAAGCAAAAACAAAAGGCACACGTGATATCTTGAGTGTTCAAATTTGCGAAATACAAACATTGAATCTTTTCTTGTTCTTCATCATTGTATATCTACTCATTGAGTGAGTTTCATTGTAATAATCATTTGTTCATCTCATTTGTGAGAATTTGAGTGTGTGAGACACTTGAGTGAAGAGATTGGGAGATAATCTCTTTGTTGTAAAGGTTTATTGACACCTCGAAGTCAATTGTAATTGTTGAAGCCTTGGAAAGGCTTGGATAGTGAAATCCTCGAGCTTGGATCGCTTGGAGGCGTGGACGTAGGCGGGGATTGCCGAACCACGTAAAAATTCGTGTGTTTGTTTCTCTTCTCCCTTACTCTTTAATTATTGTGCTATTATTGAACTTATTGTTTTCAATTGTTGTTAAGACATTAGATTGCTTGTTGTGTGGATTTGCTTGGTTAATTTTTAAATTTCCAATTCACCCCCCCTCTTGGGTTGCACACTTATATTTCAGTTTCCACCTTAAGCAGAGGTCGGTCTTCAAGCCCTTCAATCAAACCCCACGACTCTGAAATAGCAAAAGAGGTTAAAGAACCCAATAAGTTACAACTTGATTAAGAACATAGATAAAAATAAACGACCTGGGGTGACAAAGTGTGTTGGAAGGTAAATATCCCCACCAAACGACCAAAGTGTTGAGCACCAGTTTCCTCCAGCAAAGAAAAATTTATTCTTCCAATTTTTGCATGAAGAAGGAAACCCAGTGATCGGTTTCCTCTTCGCAGAACTGGATATAAAGTAGTACCAGCCCACTTCCCTTGGGCTACTCCGAAGCTGGTACAAATGCTTCACTTCAAGGAGAGAAGGCACCTCCAACCCGCACATTTTTTACAACACAAACATTGCCGAGAGAACCATCCACCCATTTGAGTGTAGCTGACCTGAGGCTAGGTGAATACCGCCCAGTATCTCAGCAAAATAACTTTGAAGGGGCAGCCGAGCTCCTAGTCTGAAACTTTCCAAGTGCATCGTCACATTCCCTTTCGGAGGCCGACTAGGAACATCACCCTTTCCAGGAACTGCCAGGAGAACGTCAGGGGGAATGTTGTAGAGGTTCCTAAACTTAAACAGATCGGTGGGGGTGGTGGCACAAGCCATAAAGTCAATTGGGTAGGAATCCGCCTCCACCCTATAGCCAAGGTTTCTCTTCTTGGCAGGTCCGCTAGGCTCGGAGCTGCTCCCCTCACCATCACCCACTTCTCCAGGGATCCCAACCCCACCAGAACTATGGTTCTCACCTGAGCCAGACGCTGGCCCCCCCTATTGCCTATAAGTTCTAGCTCAGGGGAAGGTGAAATGGTCAGGGGACGTGGGTACTCAAGGGTATCCCTGCCATGGGAAGGACATACACTACCGGGGGGACTCAAAAAACCAGTGGGAATGGGCAAGTCAAGGTCTGAATCCCCTGTTTCTTCGTCACTCTCATCAGTAATCAACTTCCTTTTCCGATGTGACATATCGATATCCCAAAAGAAAACAAAGCAAACTCGAGTATACGTATACACAAAACCCAATCAACAACAACCAGAGAAAAAGTTAAAAGCTATACCTGGAATAAACTGGCACTGAGAACGATGCCGTGACAGAGAGAACACTCAACAAGTGGAATACCCCGGACGCAGGAAGTGTGAACAAAGTTCGAATAGAGAGTTGGTTAACGGCGGAGAGACAGATAGCCAACACAACGACGATTGCAATTTAGGGATTTAGGACAAGAATGGGGAAATGAAAGCATTTAAGTGAGGGGGATGACAGCTCACTCACCGAATATCGAGGAATGGATAGCCCGTCATTTCAAATTTCAAATACGAAGAGTCTGGAGATCCCACGTCACCAACCGTTATAAGAGGTCAGGTTAGATATGAGCCCAGATATGCACTGGAGATGCTCATGAAGGCCCATGCTCAGGTCGGAGTCTCTCCAGAGGGAAAATGGAGCCTAAAATCCATCCCAGGAAAAAGAAAACCAGATGGGAAGTTCCCCGGGCCAGTAATACACTATTATCAATTTCTACTCTCGATTTGTTTCACTCGCAAGTCCAGAAACTAGGGGACTGGTGTTAGGTGAATTAGAGCACCAGCTCGGTCATGCCATAGTCCCCACCCCGGAGTGGACGACCTCAGCCAAACGGTACGAACAGACCACTGGAAATGAACCTCCAACAAATACAAGCCGACCAGAGATGAATACCAGCCACAGAAGTACACCGACCAGAAGTATATTGAGCCGACACCCATCCCCCAAAGAACAGAAACACGATATCACATAATCACGATAGTTGCGCATTTCCCAGAACCGTCAAGGGAGACGCGAGATCCCACGATCACCCACAATGTAGCAGTTAAAGTCCCATGAAGGGCTACCACTACCCGGAAAAAAAGGGATGAATGGTAAACGAAAACGTGGGACATCGACTATAAAAGAGGAAGCAATCAATAACAATGGGGGGGAAAAGAGAGAAAAGGAAAAACTCTGACAAATTGTATCCAGACCGTGTTCAGAGTAAACAGTGAGCCAATTCTAAGTAGTCATTTGAACCTAGATTGCATTGTTTTCCCGTAAACACCTTGTGCTAACTTAGGCATCGGAGGATTTACGCCGGCAAAACCACCGGCGTCTCTAATCCATTTTTGTGGACGCAGGGTTAGTAAGAAAAAAGGAGAGGCCTAATTTCAGCAACTAAATTGGTCATTGAAGTAAGGAGAAATTGGCACCCTCATTGCTGACAATACTGTTAATAACACAAATATTGGTGTAAAGATCTGGTCGGACAGAGGACGAGCATATTTCGGTATCAACAGTTAATTATCGAAATAAGTTAAAAGTGACAATATATTGCTACAACATAATTGTGTCAAAATATTCATTTGAAGCCAATTTTTTCTATTTTAAAAAAAATTATTGGATTTAACCCCAGTCCCTTAGTTGCAAAGGGCCCGATAATGATATAATTTTTCATACTCGCTTTGACTTTTGAGAATTTATATTATTTAGTTGTTTTTTTTAGGTTAGTAGCTTATTAAAAAGTAAACCCAAATATAAAATTTAGACTAAAAATATTAGGCCTAGTAAAAGTTCATATGACCCACTTACACAATACAAACCCACACCATTAAAATTGTTGTCGGGTCGACATTTGTTAGGTTGGGTCATTACTTAATCGTCCCATCAAAACCCATTCAATAAGGAGTCGAATTTGCATTTAAGTATCAAAATTCATTTCGCACGGTTCATTAACACTTAATATTGAAATTATAATAATTTTAAATTATAAATTTTTAAAGAAAATCAAATTACTTTTTATTTTAATTTAGACAAGCATTCTTATTTAATAATTATATATATTTGTGGATGATATCATTCGATAATGTTAAACATGATGAATATTAATTTTTTTGGTATTATATATTTTAAAGTGTATTTTTTAAAGTTTTATTTGTGTTTTAAACTAAAAATATATAAAAATATTTGAATAATAATTTTAAATTTAGCAAGAAGGGTGGGTTAAATGAATTGGTTTCAATAACATGATAATGGTAATCAATGAGTTCGGATTTGTATCTTTGACCCAAATAAATTAATGAATGGGTTTTGATATATGTAATTTAACATGGCACGATAAGAATGCGACACGAAACCTCTCAAACATGACTCGTTGCTAGGCCTAAGAAATATAAACATTGCTTTTTTAGTTTTTTATTTTTTAATCCATCACATTAGTTTTATTATTTTTGTAAATTATACCATCAATCCGAAACTGCTTTTTTTTTCCTTAATTTTTATAGGGGATAGGAATGAGTATCTCCATTTCTATATGAGAATCCTGATTTATATTTGTTTAAACCTACATCATATAAGAACTAGTAAAGAGAATACACAATTGATATCTTGCACCATAGCTAACCCATTGTCATCCCCACTTAAAATGGAAATTTAATATTATTAAGAAAATCTCAAAAAATGAATAGTAAAAATTTTAACGATTTTTAAAATTGAGCAATACTGAATCCTGCCACATTGAAGGAAGAATTCAAGTTACGCATTACTAAGAATGACGAGAACGAATTAGGACTAGGGAGTATATTACATCTCGTACAATTTGTTATTAATTTACTCCAATATCTCAAACTAAACAAAAATATTTGAAAACTAAACATAAATATATAATCGTGCTTTTATTTTTATAAACAACAATCATATAGAAAAATACCTATACACCGTAAGTCATCTTAAATATGTGAATTTTAAAGGTGTGAATACTTTCCCACGCAGTTTCAATTTTGCAAATAGGATTATATATTTTTTTAACTCGATCTTAATATTAGCTGTGAAATTTCTCTAAACAATTTTAAGTTAGGCTTCATTTGATATTAAATTATTAATATTTATCATTGTGCTTTCACAACAAAAGATTAAGCTAATTTTACCACGTAGCTACATATTTGGCAAAAAATGTATATTGCCTTCACTATTTTATTAAAAATTATGTTTACCAATTTATAATTTAATAAATAACTTTAAAAAAATTTTTTGCAGCAGCTACAACACCACAATTGCAGTTCGCATACAAAACACAAACAGAACATTATTATTATCTGGCCCAATAATTGTATTGCATTTCTTTGCGTGGTCTAGGAAAAATCAAAACCAACATTGGCACGTTGGTACAGCAAAACATACTGAGCTGAGTGATTGGGAATAAGACCACATCCAATGAAAAGAAAGAACAAAAAATGTTAGGGAAACTGGTTCACTCAAAAGTAAAGTTTGACAGAGCCAGAAATTTATTCTATAGGGGCTAATTTCAAAAAATAATAATAAATATAAAGAGTTATATCATTCGTTCATATATATGCACATATTTCTGTGAACTTTTGTCCATGGCGCAATTTAATGAATTGATAACGTTATTCAGTAGTTTCATTATTAATACTACCTAAATTATTGGACATATCTTTCTCAATACACAGGGATTAGGCCACTGAAAGGGCAAAACGTTAGACAATAAAATATTTTTACGATATGCACATATTTCTGTGAACTTTTGTCCATGGCGCAATTTAATGAATTGGTAACGTTATTCAATAGTTTCATTATTAATACTACCTAAATTATTGGACATATCTTTCTCAATACACAGGGATTAGGCCACTAAACATTTAATTTTAAGTATTGAGTTGTTCAAAGAATTTTAAAGGGCAAAACGTTAGACAATGAAATATTTTTACAGCTGACCCAGTCGTACGATGCTGCCTCCCTGTTTTGATATCACATTAGAAAAGATATTGGACCAAAAAGTTTAACCTAATTGATAAGAGCTCAAAAGTAGTATTAAAGACAAATCAGATTCAAGGGGAGATAAACAAGAAGAAAGTTAAAAGAACTTCTTCCAATAGAGCATATTCCATTGAGGTATGTACCTTCAACTGGGCAAAAGAAAGGTGATATACTATCACAAATATGAAATTATAACACTATGAGATCACAAACTGAAGCATTGATGATCAATTCGATAACTTCTTAATAAGGCAATAGCAACTTCTTTCGGCACTTGTACATAAAAGTAAAATACATATAATCAGATTGTTAAAAAATAAATGACGTTATATATCTCAAAGAACAAAAATTAACTGCATTTTATTCGAAAGATGCAAAGTTGAGAAAGGTGTCTCTAGAAATGGAGGCATCAAGAGCCAACCATAAATAGTATGAACTCACCTATGTATTTCAAATTCCAATGGCGTCAAGGAGTTCCGAGTGTTGAGAAACCGAAACCAATGAGTTAGCAACAATGGCGCCGCTAGCAGCAACTGCAGGGACTCCGATGCCCGGGAAAGTAGAATCACCACAACAATAGAGCTGCGGAATGGGAGGTGAATGCCCAGGAAACGTTTCTTTACCAGCCTGTATCGCTGGCCCATAAGTTCCTCTATTCCTTCGAAGAAACCTTTGATGTGTTAATGGAGTTCCAACCAATTTCACATCACATTTGTCCCGACTAAAACCTGGACCAAGTGCACGCTCCACGGCTCTCCAAATGACCTGGATTATAAAATTTTTTGAGAAATGCTTAAGGAAGTAACAGGATCAAAAAGTTTTTTCCAGGCAGAAGATTGATTCAATTGAGAATGACTAAGTCAGGAGATTACACAATATTTCAAAACACTTAATATTTTCATTAAGCGCGAATATTTACTGAAATTACAGTGATTTAATAACCTTTACAGTAGATTTCATTTGATATATTAGTGCAAATGCTTGTGACAACCAAAAGACCCAAGTGTTTTCCCCAAGGCACTAAAAGTTAGCATACAGTTCAATCATATTCATTCTAATGAGTACAATATCTAGATACTTAAAGAGCTTTGAGAATCATTTGAGTCACTGGTTATACATGAGCAAGCTTTCAGCAAAATTGAGTTTTCAAAATTTTGAAGTTCTATTTTACCAGAAAAAGCAACATGAGAAAGGCCAATATCAACAAGCTTATATAAGTACCTCAGATCTTTCGGCTTTGAGTTTTTTGTATTCGGCACTTCTAGGATCAAGCCCTTTCCACAATTCAAACGGTTCAGTTCCTGGTGTATAAGCATGTAACACATGTTTCCCAGGGGGTGCCAGATCTGGACTTAACACGCTTGGTACAGAAATTAAAACAACATTTTGATCAGCATCGACTCCTCGGTCCCAGTCATTCACAACTATATGATGAATCCCCAAGTCCTTTCGTAAACCCTGGTCAGTAAGACATTTTGAATATAAATATAAGATGCTGGACACAAAAATCAGAATAAAAATGGGTTGATGCATAGCACTAGAAACTACAAAGACAAAAAGGTAAAGAACTATTACTTTGGCACAATCAATGGTAAAAGAAAAGACAAATCAAAACATTATTCAGGTTGAAGGAGCCCTAAGGATGCAGAAGACACAAAAGGCATTGAGAACTTTCGAGCTGTCTCAAATCATACCTTATAACATGGTGTGTCTATGCTAAACTGTAAGTGTCTTTCCCTTCTCTTTTCCTTTAATAGAAAATGAAGCTGTTTAAACATTCAAGTCAACAGAGGGCCTTCATCATGGTCCTACATCTAAGACGCCATCTTCCTAATTTGGGATTTTCAGGCTGTCATCATGGTTCTGGACATTGATACCAGTTATGTTGCAGGGCTTTTTAAATCAGTTTATGCATTCCTGAAGGCTCAATAGTTAACACATGGTCTTGCTTGATTCGCTATATGACAAATATGTGTGGCATAGACTTGATGCACACTTAGATTTACTGAGATCAGTTGCTGAGATTCACATTGTGGAGTCACTCACCTCTGCATCAAACCCCAAATGAAGATGCATAAACGATTCACATTGTGGAGTCATATCAATCCTATCTCGGTAGGGCTTTGGAACAACTTCCTTAGGTAACAGCTTTAACGTGTCCCACATAGATGCATTACTGACAACAGCCTTTCTAGCACGTATAAACTGCAGCATTTCAAAACATCTCTCCATTAATGACACAAAAAACACATAATTCACTTGAGATTAGTCTTAGAACTCCTTTTTACCACAAAAAAATCGACTTACTTGACCGCTGCTTAGCTTGACTCCTGTGGCTCTATCATTTTCAACTACTATCTTTTCCACATGACTTCTCAGTGAAAGTCGTCCGCCAAACTTCTCTATTCCCCGGACAAGAGCATTAACAAGAGCCCCACTTCCATGAAGGGGATACTCCAGAGAGCAACCTGGCTTGTACCATTCTGCAAACATGTAAACCTGAAAAGGATTGGACAAGGAAAGATGAGGTTAGATATACACAGGCATTATCTATAGATAAAAATTACTATGATTTCATAACAAGAACATGAATAGAGATATCATGTTATCAGTGTACCAGACACACAAGCGCAATATATAACAAGATTTTCATTTCGGTGAACGAAATTATGATAAATTAATCTCACATTGTTTTACAGTACATAATGTGTTGACCACTGTAGTCATTTTCTCTTTGCACAAGTGACCAGCAGCATACTCATGCTGACAACTTCAAACATGCTAAGGAAACAGCAGTTATAATCATTAATAGTATATCCAGATTTAATTCCTTTCAGGAAAAAAACAATTACATAATAGTTACCATCTCTGCTGAGAGTATACCATTAGATTTCACCCCTGCAAGCAGGAAAGCCAGAAGATCTATCCAGTTCCGTACAAATGGGTCTTTAAGCTCCAATGAATCAATAATTTCTGAGAATGGTCTGAGAAGTTTTGTTGCACCGAAAGCTCCCTGAGGTCCCATTTGAATAAATGATTTCAGCAGAGAGGGTGCATATCTGGCTGCAACAGTTGAAAGAACACCAAGATCACCTCGGATAGACAAAGGAGGCAGAGCCGTTGCTGTTGCAGACAATGGAAGTATTGCATCCTGAAGAAGGGTTGCATTTTAAATTGGGAGATAAGTGGAGAATCAATTCAAGCATTGTTAATACAATAGATTGTTGATGAATTGCCAAATTAATAATCACATATGAAGAAACTCCCAGGATGTGTTAAATTTCTATCACTACTCAGAGGATGCATTTAAAGAGTCCTCACATTTATTTAAGTAAACATTAACCTTAATCATTATGGTATTTTAATATCCTCAGGCAAAGAAGGTAGGAAACCTTTTGGTTAGCTTTAGTTCTCCAATGCAAAAACAAAAGGACATAATTTGATAATTTGTAAGTGAATGTGATTATAAATATGAGAGAAACAGAAATAATGGTACCCACAAGAAGTTTTTTCCACTCTTGCACGGCATTCTTGCTAGCATATTTCTCCAGGTCCTGAGGGAAAAATTAAAAATTCCACTGAGCTCCATACTGCAGCATAATTTGCCCAAAACTTTCAAAGGGAAAAAGAATTCGAATACAGAAGTGCAGCATATGCAATATTTGATGGAACAAATATAGCTACCATGCAAGTATATTAATGAGTAATTGCAGTTGCTCACGATTCCATGCGACTCAAGTGTAAGAGTAATGCTCATATCCGTTTTTCTTTTGGCTTGTATCCTAAGGGTCTTTCTGTTTTAGAACACATGCTACTACATGACTTTTGAGACAATAAACAGATAACAAAGAGAAGGCACCTTATAAAATTCTGTGGGGCCAATACGCGACAAGAATTCACCTTCAGGTATGTAAACCATCCAAGAGTCATATTTGGCACATGGAAGTGACTCCCCCAATGCATCCAAAACCTGAAAATCATAAAAGTTACCACCCTTTTAATAGAATTATTTAGCTCTATGGCTCCATAAAGAGCCTAATCAATATCACTTCGTTAACTACAGAAAAATTATATGGTTCATCAACTAGTTTCTGATTGTTCTCATATAGGTTCTCGACTGACTAAGAAAAGATGGATAGAATAATTATTTTATCAACCTGTGCAAGTGGATTTGCCTGAGGACCTCTTGACTGGAAACCAGAGAATAAAGATGGCCCTGAATCAAACTCATAGTCTTTAATCTTGAAAGAATGAGCAGCGCCTCCAGGTTGATCATGACTCTCTAGTACAAGAACTTCTTGCCCATACCTAGCTAAAAGGCCTCCGCAGCACAGCCCACCAATACCACTGCCGATAACAACAATATCAGCCTCTGGCTTCCCTGCAACTCATGCCACAATTATTTAACAAAATGCCAATTCAAGACCCTATATAAAATGAATTATAAGATAATGCAATGGGATTGCCATCACGGAACCAGGAATTCAGGACAGAATATATACAACTGATAGTTTGATTCACGCGAAAAATAAGGATAACAACTAACTAAGAGTTCCTACTAAAACATATGGCCTATATTCACCTAAGTACCTAACTTTTATGTCTTGTTGCGAAGAATGTGTTATCCAACCAGAAAATTGATTCAAATTCAAAGTCTTGAAATTACAGTAATTGGTGTCCTTTTCTTTCTTTCGATTGCATTACTCAGCCACATAACTAAAATTTAGAATTCATTTTTGTTCATTATAAGATCTTATACGTGCATAAATACTTAAAATGGCAGACACATAAAATACATGCATAACTCGACGGGTGCTATTAAGAAGAAATAGAGACCTGGGAAGCTATTCTTTTCTTGGAGGAGGAGAGAGCCACTAGAGGAAGCGTCCTGACCGTTGGAGCTTCGCGCCAAAACAGATTTTCTGACTGTTGAGGATTTGAAATTGGGAGGGAGGAAACGGTGGAGGTGAGGATGAGTTGGCAAATAACTCAATGCCATGAAATGTGTTTGAAAGAAATTGAATCCCGAGAGTGAGAGCTTCAGAGAAATTGAAAGACGATTCAAGTATCTTCAATTATTTGGTTCACCGTTTCTCTACTTATTAAATGATAATGACTTATTGCTTTGTAGTTCTGATACTGGCCACGTCTGTACCCACTGTCTGGCTCCATTTTTTTGCATTTTTTTAAACTCGATCTGAAAAAACAAAATGATAAAAGAAAATAACCAGACGCGGGGGAGCAAGTGAATGTGTGTGGTACTGCGATTGCAATAATAGGCCATTTGACCCCCACAGCCCCTTTTTTCTAATTTACACTAACATATTTATTATCACATAAATCTTCGACCTTCTGTACTGAAATTGATATTAGCCCACTATTTCTTCCAGTTAATCTACATGAGCACCGGCAATTTATAAAATTTCTTAAACATTTTGTACCCAAAATAACACGAAGAACGATTTATATTTAGTAATATAATTATATGTTTGGGTTCAGTTATTCTATGTCACCCAAAATAACACGAAGAACGATTTATATTTAGTAATATAATTATATGTTGGATTCAGTTATTCTATGTCAGCCAACAACCCATGTTGAGAACATGAGCGACTTTTAAGGAGAATGAAAAAAGAAAATTAATCTTCCAAGGAGAGGGGGAGGGATTTCGGTTTTTTCATTTTTTTTTGTATTATTTAGCTTGAGTTATTTCCCTTCCAATCAATTATTAAATTTACTCTTAATCTAACTTAAACATCGGAGGATTCTATCCGAAACCCCCACTGGCGAGTCCTGACCGATTTCTGTAATTTTCAGATTGCAGACTTAAGTTCATATCAATATTCAAGCTTGGTTCGTACTAATTTCCTACCATAAACAAATCCATAAATAAATTCAGCTGTTGAGGTCATTTTTTGGCATCAACAGGATTTAATAAACACATAGTGGCTATTACTGTAGTTTATCAAATCAGTTTTTATTTTATGACTACAATTTTTTTCCCCACATCTTTGACTTAAAACCACGTGTCCAGAACAGCTCCGCATCAAATAAGGCATTCGCCTCCAAACAAACTTTCAAAATTAAGCAAAAACGAAAGGACTCGTATTACTACTACACCAACATGCCCACGCACACTACACACGGCCGAGAAAGAAATTCAGCACCATCATCATCTGTATAAATAGGACCAATATCACGTTAAATATTTCAGCCACACTGAAAAATACAAACAAAACAAGACAGACCCGATTACCAGCTTCTACTAAACTCCACCCTTTTTACTTTTTTCTCCAAAGTCACTCCAATGCCAATCAGTGAAACAAACTCAAAACATGCTGCTGGTTTTGGAAAAGGCCCCAGCTTTTAATCTATTTTAGGCACAAAACCATTTATAGAGAACCCCTATGAATGTCAAGGAGGGCTATAGACAAATGCTCCCCAGTCACTTATGGCAGACCGAGACTGCTGAACTAGAACGCGTTTTACGCGTTTTCGGTCTGCAATTATATTTACAGTTCCAGCTAATGGAAGAATCCACCTGCCAAAAGCAGAATATCCCAGTACCTATACAGAGTCAATGGCAAGAATGAGGAGGTCCTTCACTCCCCCAGCAAAACACCTCCTAAAGGTCACCATGACGATAACTGTGGTATTATATAGGACTGTAAAAGATGATCTCACTTTTCCCTGTCTTTTTCCTCCTATCCGAGCCATTTGTTACCAAGATCGGGATTCTTCAACCCACCATGTATTTAATTACATTGGTATCTGAACCAGTCAGGTTAACTAAACCTTTCCTCTTTATCACTGCTGAAACATTGTCTACACCTCATCAAGTGTGAAGCAACAAAGACAGTCTCCACAAAACAGCAAGTGCATGCTCCAAATTTTCAAAATGGATAAGCAGTTCACTGCAAAACAATAATAAATTAAAAAATGGAAACTAAACCTTAACAAAAGACTCATCATCGGGTGGGATTATTTGCACACCAAAATCTACTTTGAATACTGTTACTCTACAAACTCATCCAATACATTTCAAAATGTATTTTCTACTCTGTATACTCTTTTACATGTCAAAGTTATCCTTCATTAAAATTATTCCATTAACGAATTATTTTCTCTCTACACCCATTAAATATTCACAATTCTTATGTCATATTGTGTTACCTAATAATTCCCAAAGCTTATTAAGATTCAAGATTGGTGTTGTAACTCCTTAGATTCAGATCAAGGTTCAGATTTGATCGTAGGCCTAGCCATATACATAAATATTCTTTCAAATGCAAAATATGTTGAATGCAGGACATATACATATTCCTTCGATCTTGGAGGTCACTCAATATAATCCAAAGCAATAAAAAGCCAAATCCAATTTAATCTGATCCCATCAATCTGATTAAAATAAAAATTTACAAACAAAAATGGTCAATTACTCTCCACAGTTCTAGTTATTAACAATTGAAAACATTTTATATATATATATATATATGGTTAAAAAAAATTGAAATTTGAATATAGAAAACAATCATAGCTCGCAATTAATACTCTATGTAATTGTGTATTTATAGTTATACCATTTTTTTAAAAGGAAAATCAGGTTTTTTCTTTAGCAAGTTAAACATAAAAGCGATATGTAGCTTTTAAAAAATAATAATAATAATAATTAATCAGTTGCATTGCTTTATATATGATTTTAACACATAGATCCATAAACCAATCCAATAACATTGAATTTTCCATTTTGCAATCCAATAAATCCAATAAAAAGGTTCTGTTTTGGATAGGATCGATTGGTTTGATTGGATTGGATCTTGAACACCCCTAATTCATTTATCAAGAAATTGGTTAAGGATGTGGTGAACAGCGACCAAGGAGATCATGGAAAGGCGCAAACAAGCTACCACATATTTATGGTTAGTTAAATATTTCAATAAAGAGCCCATAAAGCTTCTGCATTCATTTAGCATAAAGATACTTGAAAAAAATGAAGAAATGATTCTTAACAAGTAAAGACTTACCATTTTAGATACCCTAAGAACCTGAACTTGACTTCTGAACCCAGACTTGTTTCTGCAAAATCAGTGATAAAAGATCAAAATAGTTGTCACACATTTAGGAAAGAAACAAACAAAAAGACAGCACAAAATCAATATCATAAAAAATATCTGATTACCTCATGGGAACCATATCCAGAAGCACCACCTCTTCTTAAAGGCTTTCCCTCACTCATAACAGGCGAACTGTCATCCTTAACATGGGTTGGCCCTCGACGACCAATATGTCTATGGGATCCTGCGTAAAATCAAACATGCAAGTTGTCTCATTCCAATTCCAAATGCTCATGAAGAAAATCAGCACAAGAGATCATATACCAACAACCTCTAGAACTATCGGGTTTCAAACACCAAAACTATCCATTATCCACACAACCAAAAACTAACCATTGTCTACAGAAGAATGACTGCTACGTCCACCCCCAACAGTTTTAACTTCTCCACTCCTCATATTTGACAAGTCAAATTTCCCATCGCCAAGATTCCCTGGAAATCATATACAGAAAAATCGAATAAATTAAAAAAAGTTTGACAAAAGATGCTCCATTTCTATTCTTCCCACAGATTATAATAAATATTTCAGATACAGTGGGTGCATGTCTAAATTATATACATATTTCAGATACATGGGTGCACATCTCCCTGCATATGTATTTGGATAGTGTAGCAGCAACCAATTAGCACAGTAGTATAATCACCAAGCAGTATTTGTGTACCAACTGATCCCAACAAATTCACTGAAATAGCAACCCTACCTTCTGAAGAATCCACTGCTGACAGTGAAAGTTGAGATGCAGATGATGACAAAGACTCATCACTTTGATGCGATCCATCTGAACGTCGAAGTGTCCACGCGGCACGATCAGGTCTATCCTTGTTTCTGGTGCGTCTTTCCTGCTTCTCACTGTGCAGGTCATTCACAATAACCTTGTCATCAGAAACCCCATTTGTGTCCTTCATAACCAACTGTACATGCGATGGCCGAGGAGGTCGTTTGTCCTTTTCTAGATTTGATATTTGCTGCTCAGAATGAAGTCCAGAAGCCTGATTTTGACGAGTGTCCTTATTCAAAAGTATGCCTCTAATTATTCTCCCGCTGTTTTCACGTCGCTGGTTCTGCTTCAGAGCAGGTGAACTGATTATGTTTTTAAATGAAGCACTCTGCTGATGTGACACACTGCCAGACACCTGGAGAAGGAAAATGGTTAAGTGATACAAAGTTACAACTTGAAAAATTAAAATACAATGGACATATTATGCAGTTCACAAAACACAAGCATGAAGATTCACATAAGAGGTTCATTAAAGATTCCAATTCCAAGACAGACATGGAATTTGACCAAGTGCTATCAACGAATTGAGGGTTATAATTGTCAAATGAATACAAATAAGAAATTTCAGGTTAAAATTCTCTAATTTTCCTCATTGATTTCTCAAACCCCTCATCTCACACATAAACCTTTAACAGATATAATTTTAGAAATTTATGCCATTGCTACTCAAAAAATTCCTAGATGCTCAGAAAACGTGGAAAAAAATGATAATAACAATTACAAATGAGTAACACACTAGAGCATTGGGGATATGTAATACACAAGACCATGCTGGTCCAATGAATAGTTAGGTATTCTAAAATCTTAGTACTAATAAAGTAACTGATAGAGTGAAAATACAATTCATCATTGCCAACAAACATTGCAAGTGCATGATTGGATCAGCAAGGTAAATAGGAAAAAGAAATTAAGAATAGCAACAAAATAATCTTCACTAATACTAATCACCATATCCAATGGAAAATTCCCATCACTCAATTACATCCCTTTCCCTTATCTGTACCTTTGTTTTTCTTTTTCAGTACATCTAAAATATGAACCAATCACATCCATTGCAAAAAGAAAATAAGACCTGAGCACCATATATACCGGAAAGGTAACCCAAGTAATCAGGCCCTGTAAGATGAAAGTAACAAAAAGCTTACCTGAGAAATTTCTCGTTCTTTCCCTTTAAGAAGCAGCACTTTCTTTTTCCCACCATCACTATTAGCAGGAACTCCTGAAACAAAACCATTAAAAGATAAACAAGACTTGCAAAAGATTATGATGCATAAATCAACTCATCCGCAGGAAGATTCACATGAATTAACAGACTGTGTTAAATGTGTATGTGTGAATAGGACAATTGATGGAAACAGTTCCTGAAACAGCAGTCTGAAACTCACAGATTACTACTAAAAACAACATACACAAGAAGTAAGTTAGTCATGGGAAGACGACCAAAGAACATACACAGTTAGTCATGGGAAGACAACCAAAGAACATACACAGTTAGTCATGGGAAGACAACCAAAGAACATACACAGTTAGTCATGGGAAGACGACCAAAGAACATACACATATGAAAAGAAAAACTAACTAAGCCACTCCAAACACAGATGTCCAAATACATAAAAGCAGAACCGTTGAATATTAACTCTTGCACATTAACTCTTGAGAAAGGAGCAACAGCTTTAAGGATATTTTGGCCTCTTGAAAGCGGTAAATTATTTCTCTCTCAGCAAAAAGCTCTAAAACAAATATCGGTTTACAGCACCACCACCACCCCCCCCCCCAAAAAAAAAATCCCAGAAAGAACTGGCTCTCCTTTTATAAAGAACTAAATAAAATAAAATAAAAGAGGTGGCAATCAAATACTCAATCACGTAACTTCAATTTTTTTTCTTATTTAAGCACAAAGAGAACCATTACCATTATTTGCGCAAACTATTCTTAGACTTGGATATACAATGTATTACGGTACTTAGATATGCTATCGCCAGGTGGAGGGCCCCGAAAAAGTAATTAAGAAAGTTTTAAAGTGATGTTAAAAAATACTTCATTAAGCATGCATATAAAGGAAATCACAAATAACTCTCTTAATTTAAATAAAAATAAAAATAAAAGACTAGCGTATGACCATACATGTATCAAAGCAATCCAAAATTCAAGCACATATTTTCATATGTCCTAATGTTGTCGCTAGCAGAAACAACGATGCCATTTATAAAGACTATTAAACTTTAGTCTCCTAGTCATACCACTTTCCTCCAAAACTACTTCACTTCCAGTTGCTGATGATGAACTAACAGGCTTATCAAAATCCTGATCATCTCGCTTGGGAACCAGAATATAAGTAGACTTGTCTTTCCCACTACTGTTTTTTGCAGTGTCCCTTAAAACATACTGCCCATCACACAAGAAAAAGATATTAATAACCCAGAGAATCTCCACATTTCGCCTGAGGATCACGAATAATTGTTATAAATGGTCAGGCACAACCAAAATCTAAATAATAACAAAAGAATCTATCTACAAAACATGGGGCACACTCCAAAAATCTTGGACGGAAAAAAATAAATATTCTACTTCCCACTGGTTTGATTTTAAAAAGTATACGCATGGGTCAATAAATTAAAAGGAATGATATAAGCTAACATTACCCGATTTACACTACAAACTATAGAAAACACTAAACTAGATTTGAATTTATTCCATGATAAAGGATGTCAATCACATGGACAAAACGACAGCACATAATAAATTTCTGGAGAACCACAACGCCGGGGTGTCATTCTTGTGCTTGGACTTTCTTTGTCATGGCAAACAAGCCACTTCATCCAAACAAGAGGTTGTTCAAGCTTGACCCAACAACCTAAATTCAATGCTTGAGCTTAATTTGTGACTAAATCAAGCTCGTTGAGAGCCAGTGCCTGATCTTGACAATGACCATGAAACCTAAGCTTGACTATTAAAATCAACTCATGCTTGAAAAACTGTTTTTCTTCATTCTATACTTCTAAATTGTACAAGATTAGTACCAATATAACATGTACTAAGCAAAGGGCCTACTAAGACAAGCAAGCTAAGATCTGGTGCTCAAGAACGGGCAATTTCTATATGCTTTGAAAAAGAATTAAACCCCCTTCCCCAAAACAGTAAAGAACACCAAAAAAATAAAAGGACCATTCAAGATAACAATTTTGTGTGGGTGCAATCCTATAACGATACTCATTTAAAGATAAAAAGAAAGTTCAAACATAATACTTTTATACATAAGTACCATTGTGGTGGAAGCCTTTTTCTTGTCAGAACCTCGTTTGGATGAGCCTGAAGCAGGACTTCCGCTTGATGATCCACTAGCTCTTCTACTCAGTTTCCCATTAGACATTAACCTCTGTCATCAATATAAAAGTAAAATCAGTAGATATGGAAAAATAATCAATTCTTATAAATGTTGTTACTTTCCTATGAATTCAAATCAAGGCACAATAACATACAAGATTGTAAATAAATAATGTATCTCTCTACAAGGACTGAAATTCTTTGCATACTAAACAAAAGCGAAGTTATATGGAGCAAAACATTGAAAATTGAATCAAATTTCCACCGAAAATCATTGCAAACTCATAAGTGAAGGGAAAAGAGGGAAAATTTCATCAGTAAAATCATATCCACAAAACACAAATTACATATCCAAAGTTCTTGTTACATGAGTAATGATGTGATCAAAATTGAAAAAATTGAAGGCAGCAACTAGAGTACCTAAGAGGAGCTAGAAGACAACCAAAAAGAAACCCAACAAGGGAACAATGATCTAAATCTTGAAACAAAAAACACTGGAATTTGACAAAATCACATATAAATACAAATCATGTTCATTTTTCTTAGATCTTGCTCAAATAATATAGCAAATATATACCCGAGGCCCGGCCTTTGCAGCCCTTTTCTGTCGTACAAAATCCATTAAAGGTGTAACTATAAGAGCTTCTTTAGCAGCACCTACAAAGGTGTAACAGACAAATATCACTTCAAAACATACACTAAATTGCTTTCTCATTATAACCATGTAACTGGTTTTTTCTTCATTTTACTACAATAACTTCTCTAAGCCAAAAATGTCTCATTTTCACTAACCAGCTCTTTCTGCTTCTCTTCTCTCCAGTTGTATCTCTGCACTAGGAAGATTCTCAACCGGCTTTGAAATAAATTCAAGAAACTCCAAATACTCAGGATCTAGATGAGCATCAAGAAACACTTGTATTCATACAAACAGAAAAAGGGTTGCATATACAAGTCCACAGGCAACCAATATACCTATTAGGCTTTACTTAAAAAGGATAAGTAAGTACCCTTTAATAAGGTCCCTTCACGACCGTCCTTTTTAGACCATTGCTTTGGAACGCGTTGTGAGGGAGCGTACTCAACAATAGTTTTAAACTGGACACCTGAAGAAGAAAGAAATATTACTTCAAGACATTCCACACCACACATGTTCCTATAAAGATCCTTGTCCAAAGAAGATGAAAAATTAAAAACAAAAGATTAAAAACGAAAATAAACATGAGCAACCCTTGATTTAGTATTCCAAAAATTGCCAGCAAATTATAATCAAGTGAAAAACAGAATCACCACCATCTGAAGTTAAAATTGCAGGTTGAATAAGAAGGTAGTCACAATATTTATGGTGACACAGTTGAGCATAATCAATCTCTTCAAAACTTTTGTCAAGAATTACCCTTCTCGTTAACAAAGACATGTCCGTTAAAGAATTCAGCGAATTCCAGAACGTCTTCTGGCTTCTTGAAGTCAAGGTAGGCTCTAGCACAGGACTGATGCTTCTGACTGCAAGATAATTTTAGGAAAAATGAGTATGAGAGAATATCCTGACCACAGTATTTGCAGACATGAGTATTAAATTATAAATTTTGTACATATATCCTAATTTGATAACAGAAGTAACTAAAATAAAAGAAAATACCCACATGACAGACACCTATAGCACCCTACAAACAGAATAAAAATATGTTAAGCATTCTACTCTCTTACTAAAAAAAAAGGATGAAGCCAGGTCAAAAGATAACTCAGTATTTGAGGAGTAAAAGTAAAAATAAAAAATAAAATCTAACCAAAAAGAAGCCATCTAAGAGCACCTTGTTAGTATTCAAGCAAATAACAAAAATAATACAATGATGCCATGCATACCTTTTTTTTCCCCGATAATTGAATTCTTTCATTTACAAAAAGGACAATGATGCCATGCATTTCGAGCAATGACAACTATGAGTTCATCCTAAATAATTTTTCCCAAAATTTCAAAATTCTGACAGCAAATTAAATACCAAAAAAAAAAACTAAAACAAATTCATCAGCAAGTAACCACCATGAACCCATAATTATCTAAAATGCAGTAAAATCAAGTTGGTGATTAACAAACAACACATAAAATTACTAGAAACCCACTAACAAACAGCCATCAAGAACTTAATATGAACAAAACCACCCAAAATTTCGAGTTAATGAAAAAAGTCGGCAGAAAAGTAAAATCTTTATTAAAAAAGGGGAAAAAAAGACCCTAACCTGGTCTTTCCTTGACGAAAGGACACCCAATTGTAGCGCCCACCGAAGGCACCGTCGATTTGTTCCGTAAACGCCGGCTGCGTAATTGCCGGCGGCAAGTTTCGCACCACCACCTTGGTTCGATCCAACGGCCCCTTCATTATCACGACGCCGTTTTCAGAAACCCTCCCAAAATAAAACCCTTTCTTTGAAAAAAAAAAAGAAAAACCCTAGACTTGTGCGCGTTTAATGCCTTTGGCTTTGATAATTAAGTTTGAAAAGCAAAACCGGCCTGAGATTACATCTTTAATCGAGTGTTAGCGCATCGATCGAGTGAAATTTCGTGCCCTAATTTTGAATTTGCAAACGAATCGTGCCATGCATCGAAGTTAAAATAGAGAGTGTGTGATACGATGAAAGGGATTGAGCGTTTGATTCAACATATATACCTTTTGGGAAAATAACATTTGAATCCTCATATTTATAAATTATCTCAAATAAGAACTTCTTTGTTCTTTTGTGTATATATATAGCCTTGGTCTAATTTGAAAAATAATTATTTATTCTATCAATAAATCCCACCTAGGTACTTTTTAACATTAATTTTTTTTAATTTTTTTAACAATAGTGAGATTTAAGTAGATTTTATTGGTAAAATATATATGATTACTTATATAATTTGCTATCTTCTTATAATGTAGGTAAGTGGAATCAGAGTTGTGGGGTTTATCCCAATTTAGGAATGAGTATGGGCCATTGAATAAGGTGAACACCACTGTCTTAAACAGACAGCAAAGCACAAGAGGGTCTCGATTACCCAACTCATAGTCCTAGGGGCTGAGGCATGAATCTCTCATTCCTAGGTTGACCATTTTGTCCTCCCCAAAATTAAAAATACTCACTTTGTCCTTATTTATAATTAATTAATATATTATTATAATTAACCAATTAATATTATAATTAATTAATATATTAATTATTATTATTGTTATTATTTTTGAATGAATAATCACAATAATTAATATATTATTACTATTAATTAATATATTAATATATTATTAACAATAGTTATTAATAATTATAATTTTTGAATAGATAATCACAATAATTAATATACTATTATTATTATAATTAATTAATTAATTTACTATATAATAATTACTAATATAATTAATTCATATTATTATTAACAACTAAGGATATTTTAGTAACTTGAAATAATTCAACTTATTTCGATTCTGAATCCAAGATAAAATAAACATATCAATGAGATTTCAACCCATTCTCATTCTGATTTTTGTAACTCAAATAAACAACTTATTTTGATTTGCATTCATTATTCTCATTCCAACTCATTTACGTTCTATCTCATTTCGACTTTAGCTCATTCTGAATACTACAAGTAAATGTAGCATTAAAGTAAAGATACTAAACTTTTGGTCAATAATAATAAAAAGAAAGAAAGAAAAAAGATACATACATTTGGTCAATAATAATAGTAAGATTAATTTGGTCATTGCAATCGGGTCAGGGCCAGCGTGTTAAAGTCAAGGACCTATTAAGTTCAAAATGGAAAAAAAAATAAGTGCTTGTTTGACAACATAAAATATTAGAGATCTAGATGTTATCACCACATTATTAATTTTTTTAATTTTTTAATTTTCTTTTCATTTTTAAAAACTCAAAGGATACATTAAAATCATTTAATTAATTCTTTTTAAGTGATTATAGCGTAATAATGTGGTCATATTATTTATTTCATAAAATATTAATTGTTTGTAATATGTGGAATTATGAATTTATAATTCACGAGAAAATTTATTATAAGGGCATATTTTTAAAAAATTAAAATATTTTTTATTCAAATAGATGTCATTTAAGTTGTTCAAGAACATAAAGGTTATGCTAAATTTTGGGTGATTTATTAATTAAGTTTTCTATATTTTTCTATTAATTACCTTTCTTAATCAAACTCCCATCATAATGCAATATTTGCAGAAAAAATCATTATCGTTGTGGGTTAATATCAATAATTGAATCGTGGAGTTCAAAATATAAAAAAAAAAAATAAAAGTCAAAAGAGCCTTTTGTGTATATAGAACAGATTTATATATAACACATTAGAATAATATATACTATAAAAAAATATTTCAAACGATTTTTTGAACAAATATTGAACCAAATACACACTAATTTTAGCAGGAAAAATATTTGATCATTTATTTCTTCAGAAGATTTTATCAATTGAATCAATTAATTATAATATTAAAAATTTCAGGTTTTTTTACTTAAATTTCGACATAAATTTTTAGTTATTGATCTTATGTAATAGGATAGCAGATATTTAAAATCAATAATAGCATTTTATGATGTAAACTAATCCATAATTGAATTATAGGTGGTCAATTTTAAGTTAAAAACAATTAGGTGGTGTAATTAAATTAAGTACTAATATGACTATGGTATTTTCTCAAAATCGCATGATAGGTCCTTTTCACTTATAAGAAGAACGTTCCCACCCATAGAGCATATTCCATCAATTTAATTGTATTGTGATTCCTTGTTATTTTAATATTTTTCTAGACTTTTCATTTCTTTTGAAGAATCTAAACATCAGTTGATATTCTCAAATCCCACATATATCGATTAAAATTCTTTATTGTTAGATTTTACTTACAAATACGTAAGTTAAAAAAGTTTTTTTTTAAAAAAAAGTTAAACTACATTCCACTTTCCACAATGTAATTGTAATCCACAAATTCAATGAATTTTTAATATTTTCTTTTTAGGTTATAATTTTCTTTTATTAAAAAAAAGTTGAAAACGAAGTTAATTGACTATTGTCCTTGGTGGCAACCGGCAAACCGAGAAAGCATTTATGGCAGTGTCACCATTTAAGGCAACCCCAATCAGAAGATAATGGCACCTAATTTTTCAATTCAACTTAACCAACATTTTATATTTTTTATTTACAAGAGAAAAGAAAATCGCTATAGTTTATAAGTTGAAATAATCAAGCAAACTATTTATTGGTCGTGACGATCTATAAATTGTTGAATATGTGCATACGATGACTCAACAAGCTCTCCATCTCAAAAAATTCTTCTTGTGAAGGTTGATTTTTTTTTCAAAAATTTAAAAGTATATCAAATTTATTTAAATTCGATGTCTCGTAAACATTGTTGACGTTAATTTTCTCTTCAATGTCTTTAAGAGATTTTAGGTTAAAAATATAGACTACAATTGGGTATGTGCTGATATACTAGAATCCATAACAACGTATTAAAGACATACTACAGATTTATGCAATACTTCGTATTGATTACAAAATTTATATTTCAAATGACAAATTTTTTATCCATGCAAGACGAGTTTCACATTTATCATTATAAAATATTCATAATAGTTGTTATAAATTTTTCTATTTTTTTAAGAGATTGTTATGTTACATAATCGTATAACATACGTGATTATATAGAAACCGTTCGATAAAAATCATATTCATAATAGTTGTTATAAATTTTTCTATTTTTTTAAGAGATTGTTATATTACATAATCGTATAACATACGTGATTATATAGAAACCGTTCGATAAAAATTCAACGGTTGCGGAAATATAAGGTAATAACAACTGATTCATAATCATGTATGTTATATAATTATGTAACATAACAAAAGTCATTTTTTTGAGGTACACATTTTTTGTTTTTAACTCACAAAATCTTTGTCAATCACATCACTATTGGAAATATATACATAGTTTATCTCACTTTTTTCAATTTTTAAATTGAAGTTAAGTGTATCTCACTCTCACCTCAAGGTTGAAGTCTAGATGAATTTAACCTAGATGACTAGTAGAAAGTCAAGACAAGATCGCCAGAAATCTTTATACAGTTATACTAATGAAATAAATTCAATTTGAAGCAATTTTACAATAAAAAAATGTCATAAATATTGTAATTTTTTTAAATTCAACTTCATATGAGTCACTACTAACTCTTTCTTCATAGGTGTTTTTATTTTTTTTTATAAAAAATTTAATGATAACTTTTTTCACTTTACATATGCGAGACGGGATTTGAATCATTTTACATCTCTAGTTTCATATTTGAAATTTTATCAACTAAACTAGTTAGTACCCGCACTCTTAAGTCGTAGTTGAAATAGATTAAACTTGAAATGGAATATGGACAAAATCTCATAAATTCAATCTAGATGGGTTTCAAAAGATCTCTTGTAGTCATTGTCATGAAAAAAAAAAGAAAAAGGAAATTAAATAATTTTTAAAAAATTAAAACAATAAAGAAAACCTAAAGATGAAAGTAGGGCTTTTGTGCATCTTCACAAAACAAGTAAGCAAACGCAAACACACACACGCACACGCACCCGCACCCTCGCCATACACACTTCCACAACTCCCCAAATAAAAAAGAGACCAAAAACAAAGACAGCCAGGCAACAGACAGGGACTCAAAACACGACACTACTCTTTCATCTCCATCTCCATCTCCATCTCCATCTCCACCTCCACCGCTTCTCTCTCCTTCCCATTCCGACCACCACCATCATCAGTGAGTGTTTTCTCTTCTTCATCTTGTTCAGATGTGTATGTGATCAGGTTCTTCCTATCTGGGTGGTTAGTTTTCGTATTGTTTTTATAGTTGTTGGTGCTGTGTGTTGACTTGTACAGTAATCGAATGGGAGAGAGACTCACCCCTGGAAGTTACTTCCAGTACCCTCCTTCAGGAGTTCATGCTTCTCCTCATAGGTCTTCTTCTTTGCCTTTAGATCGTGAAAGGTTAGTTTTTTTCTTTTCTTTTCCTTTTCCTCTACTTCAAGCTTACCCTTTTTGTTTTACTGTATCTAGTAAATGTTTCCTTTTTGCTTATTTGCTCATTTGGGTATCTGGGTAGCGCTTTGTTTTTGTATTTGTTGAGGTTTGTATTGATTACTGTATTAATTGATGTATCAACACTTGTGTGTTCACTTTGATTCGTGGTTTATTAATTGCTGGGCTTAATTGGAAACTTAGCAACTGCTAAAATACCCACTTGTATTTGACACAGCTGCTGTGGACCCTTGATTCAAACATACCCTGAGTGTGCATGTGTTTATCTATTTTTTTTTTAATGTTTGGTTTTTTGCTTTGTTGTGTGTGTGTGGCGGCTATACTCAGTATAATATTACGATTCAGTTTGGTAATAGAAGGATGTACTAATGGGGCAGTTGGCATAGTTAAAACATTTTTGTGTTCGTTTTCATTTCTGCTCCACTAGCAAGTTAAATTGACTAAATATAACATATTTGGTATCCATATCAGAGTTTTATAGACCATATAATTGGAAATTAAACAGACCGTTATTTTAGATTATCTGTTTCTTAGATGCTGAACTTATGAGAGGATCTGAGTAGTTTATAAGAGATTTGCAAGCATATGGACTGTCTCTTACTTTTATAAGAGATTTGCAAGCATATGGACTGTCTCTTACTGTTATTATACTACTAATAATTAGATTGTTCACTTTTCTAGACATTCTCACATACTTGCTATCTTATTATAACAATGACTTTGATTTAGCACTAGAGATTGTAATGTTTCTAAAATTCGGATTGACCTTAAGAGTGCTAATTCCATGTTGGAAGAGAAGTTTCCCTTTCTTGAAAATAGGGAAGAGGCAGATTTTCTGATGTGGCTGCTTGCCTTGTTGACTGTGGGGTCAGCAGTGAAAGGAAGATTGTCATGCATTTGGGAACTTTTAAACATCAAGCTTAGTTCTTGCTGTATTTTAATTGTTGAGTTTCTTTCGGAATGGACTTTTATGGAAATCTAGGCTAAATAGTAGTGTAACGCATAGTTAAGTTGGCACTTTAATGTTTGGGATCAAAATAGTTCAGTGTAAAGCTGCCATATAATTATATGCATTTACTTTTCCTTTTATGCTGAGGAACCAAGTGGAATATATATCGGAGGAAACCTATAGTGTTTTCGTAAACAATACCCAATACTCAGTGACAAACACTCTACATTCAGCAAATTTTTTTTCTTTTGTTCAAAATGTATGTTTATGAGGAATTACTGCAAAAATGCTGATGTGAAACCAGTTTTGAGATTGGAATTAGTGTAATCAGTTTGTCTAATGTGTCTGACTGGTTTATTGATTGCAGGTATTTGGCTGAATTATTGGCAGAAAGGCAAAAGTTAGGACCATTTGTCCAAGTTTTGCCTCTATGCAGCAGGCTTCTCAGTCAAGGTGTGAATGCTAAATCTTTCTTCTCCTGCTGTACATAGGAAGGACACAAAGGGTTTCAAAGACATACATATCTTTAGTTCTTAGATCTATCATTTAGATGCTGGTTTCAATTCTAAAATGGACGTTTTAGAGCTGAATTTTGCTAATGTATGAACCGTTTTATATGTGATCTGCATTTTTGTTACTGTCTTATGTATCCTGAAGTGGCTGTTTTGGCTTTCCATATGACAATTTTGTGAACTGCCAAAATTTTCGAACGTGTTATAGCTAATATCACCATCTATGAGGCTGTAAACTAATTGGCTGATATCTAGTAACCATTAGCAATATTGGGTGATAACTGATCTGCTATTAAATATTAGGTTGATAATACTGGATATCTTTATAAAAGAAGATCTCAGATAATCGTAACCGTTTTTCCTCGGTGATGGTGATATGTATTACAGGTCACTGGTGCTGGTCTTTTATACTGATTCTTTTAATTTGCGATCCAAACTTGTATTAATCTTCTTGTATCACTGCAGAAATCAGACGAATAACGGGTTACAATCCAAGTTTTGTTGATCATGAAAGGTTTGAGCATGATAGCCCATTTAGGTCATTAGGTCAGCCAAATGGAAGACCAATGGATTTGGAGGGTTTGTCTGCAATGCAAACTGAGGTAATAATGCCTGTTCATGGTTTTATCCTCTCATGTATTTTCATTCTGTACTTGTGAATTTGATGCCACAAAATTTTGCATTGTAATTTCTTGGAATTCTGATTGTATACTTTTTGCCTATTGCTATGTTTCTGTTAATGATGGGATGACCTTCTTTTAGTTTAATAACAGTTGGAATCATATGAATAAATTGTCACACTGGATTGATATATTCATCCTCTAATCAACTCCAGATTATCCTCTAGTTCAGCTATTTTTTCCCCCCCTGGAATAAAAGAGAAATGTCCTTTGAACTTGCCTCTTATGTTAACCTGCCATCAATATGATCGACCGTACATATGTCTAGCAGTCAGATGGAGATAAATTTGAGTTACATCCATGTTTAAGATTAAGTTCTTATCGTTGCCCATAGCTGAATGCTGTGGTTTAAATGACTGAGCTTTTGGATCTTGCACATCACTTTTTAGAGGGCTTTTGATTATTTCATTGAGTTTGAGCTTCATTTGCTGTCTTGGATTTGATGATAATTTTTCAAGTATAAAAGAAAGGAATCCTTATAACATTAGATGCCTTGACTCAGGAAAATGGGCACCTTCAAAGAATGGCCCCTTTTCAAACTCCTCCTTCAATGGGCTGGCAAGGTATTCCTGGAATTCCAACCACACCTGTTGTAAAGAGAGTTATTAGACTTGATGTTCCTGTGGATAAATATCCAAATGTAAGTTCAGACTTTGCTTTTCGATTTAAAAGTTAGTTATATTCATGTATTTAGTTTCCTTATAATAATAGTTTCTAACTTAAACACACAGCAGTTTAATTTTGTCGGCCGGATTTTGGGACCGCGTGGGAACTCGCTCAAAAGAGTCGAAGCCATGACAGAATGTAGGGTGTTCATTAGAGGCCGGGGTTCAGTCAAGGATTCGATTAAGGTATGATCTATCATAATATGGTGGAGCTGTGCATTTTGAAATAAGTTGCTGGTTCAATTTAATCAAGCCAAAGTGGACGTGAACTCTCAAAGCATGAAAATGTGAAATTTTAATAGCTAAAGCTGCTTTTTGAATCTTATGCGTTTGATGTTTGAGATTGGAGTTATTTTACTTGCAACTAAATTGTAGGATTTATAGGTTAAGTAAATTACATCCTCTTATTTTTACTATGGTCCTTCCTATTCGAACCTCGCTAAAGGAGGACCATGTTAACATGTCTGACAGCATTTGCTCTTGCTCACTTTTATAGGTTAAGTAAATTACCTCATCTTATTTTTACTATGGTCCTTCCTATTTGAACATTGCTAAAGGAGGACCATGTTAACTTGTCTGACAGCATTAGCTCTTGCTCACTTTTATCTGGTGTCAATGTGCTTCTCTGATTAAACAAAAAATAAAAATGTATTTCTAATTTTTTTGTTTTGTTTGTTTGATTAGGGAAGCTACAATTCGAGATATTTAATTAGCACTCAAATTATCCTGGTTTTATGAAAACAATTCATCATACGCTTTAATTTTTAGTTTAGTACTGATATTGGCCGTGGTATGACTGGATTTGCTTATGATCATGCATGATGTAGTTCTATGATATTCAATGGAGGATCCTGACATTTTGCTGATTGATTTAACTTGAGAAAGATGTGCTGAGCATGAAATTACATGCATATAAATTTTGTTTCTTCGGAATAATGACTTCCAGATAAATTATAGCTTTTTTTTCTCATAATTCTTTTCACGGAAACAGCTGGTATGATTATGGTGCTTTTCCTTCATTGTGGTAGGAGTAGATATATATTTTGAGTAGTTTTTCCGTTGATGGCATATGTACTGGAAATGAATTTGTATTGTTACTAGTTTATCTGTTAATTGCAAATCAAGACTCATTTCATGTTCTTCATGTTCTACAAATGGGAAAGTGCATCTTGCATTTGCAAACTATTTTTTCGTATTTACTAAAATTTGATGTCGCTTGACATTATTATACCATCTCGGTTTCTCTTGATAATTCTTTACTTTTTGGTTCTTTAGGAAGAAAAACTTAAAGATAAACCTGGATATGAGCATCTTAATGAGCCACTGCACGTGTTAGTGGAGGCCGAATTTCCAGAGGATATAATAAATTCCCGCTTGGATCATGCTGTAGCAATACTAGAGAACCTTTTGAAGCCCGTGGTATGAACAAAGAAAACTCTTGTATTTTCTCTGAACTTTGTCGATATTCTCTCCTTTAGCACATCTCCTAATTCCCGCATGTTCAAACTAATCTCTGTATGCAGGATGAATCCTTGGATCATTACAAGAAGCAACAACTGCGGGAATTAGCTATGCTGAACGGTACTCTAAGAGAAGAAAGCCCAAGCATGAGTCCGAGTATGAGTCCTAGTATGTCGCCCTTTAATAATGCTGGAATGAAACGCGCCAAGACCGGAAGATAACATGTTATACATATCAATGATGAAATGGACCATCGATGAACCACTGGATCACTGCAGCTGATGGATTGCTGTCCTGACAATCTTCATTGGTTTTGTTCTTCAGAACCTTGGGGAGGGACTTGATTCGAGAACAGTTGGTCGAAATACTGAGTTAGTTTTGCGCTCAACTGTTGGCATCTCAGACGGGTATCTGCTTCCCATGTTTGTGTTCTATATAGCTAACATGTTTGTCAGCAATCATGATTCTTTGGTGTATTATTCCTCTTGAGTATCGAATTTGTTACTTAATGGATTAAAAGAAACTCATTCCCTAATTAATTTTTATTTGTTATTCCAGCCTGCAGCTGAAGTGATATGACTTTTGAATGTACTTTGCTAGATACTTTTGCTTGCTATTCACTTGAAACAGATGACCAATAATTAATAATTGCTTTTGTAATTGCAGATTATTTACCATATTCTCTTGTTGTATGTAGCCTTAGTGAATCAGCTCTTGTACTTTTGTTGCACCATTCTATTATTTTTGTTATCCCTGTAAGCTGCCTCAAGAATATGAATATTGATCATCCAATCGTATGTTAATAAATTTTACATTTGAGTAGTTGGTTTTGGCATGGATAAAAAATTATGATCAATCATTCAAAGGATTTTGAAGTCACTCTTCTGACATACCTTCCAACTCAGATTGAGAAGCATTGAAGTGGGAAGAGCGCACGGTTCAAATTGGCCAGTCATTGAGTCGAGGAGTGTGACTGTTGACCATCCCAAGTAAGTTTTTTTCCCGGCTCTCTTTAGCAGTCAGTGTCAAGCCCTTTGCCCACCACGCCCTTGGCTTCTGTCCATTCGGGACAGCAAACAAGTGTCAATTGCGGAACTGGGTTGCAAAAAAGACTACAGGACTGGCTGCTGTGCTATGACAACAACCACACCGTTAACATTCCAATTTTGCTTATGAAACCACAAGGAAATAAATATTAATTAAAAGTCTGCCACGAATAATCTGCTTCATTCTGAAGCACGAATAAGGCAAAAATGCCATCATCTACCTCCCCGTACATTCCAACCAATATGACCTCAACACATCAATGGTGGAAGGCGATGTTACCTTTTGGTATTAAGGTTAGTTACGGCACCAAGTATTTGGTAAACACTAACTGACGTGATTTAAAAGTTAAGTTTTTTTAATTAACCACTTATATGATGAAAAGCCTATAATGTCTTTATTTTTGTTAAAATTATTAATTAAAAGTCATATTTATTATAAATTATTAATTTTTATTTTATAATTACAATATATTTTTTTAATTGTTAACTTACACCACCTCAATACATAACATGGTATAAGATATCACCCAATCGCTCATAAGCTGAACCATAAGTCAGCTAAGCACCGTTGAATTAATTAGTGAGTGAATGAAAAAAAAAAAATTACAATTATTTTCTATTTCAAATCCTTTATTGAATATGAACCGCGAAAACAAGGGAGGAAAAAAAAGGAACAAAAATCCCTTGTTATTTGACAAAACTAATTGAAACTTCCTTAGTATTTTAAAAACACATCCAAACCCCTTTGAGTATCAATTTTTGTTTTTATTAACCTTACCATTTTACCCTTAGTGATTGTTTGATGTTGAGAATATGAATACTTTTAATTATGTGTTTAATCTAATAAATTTTTAAATTATAAATAATTAAAAAATTACGGCAAAAATTAAGAAAATATCATAAATTTTCAATTAATTCTTAATAAAAATTAAAAAATTAAATACAGAATTAATATATTTTGTTTCAGTCAATTCTTAGTCATTACACCAAGTTAGGGACCTATTTGTACCAAACACAAAACTAATGTCCTCAATGAAAAAATCTTGCTGTTTGATAAAATTTTCACATTTTGATCGGGACGGTACCACCTAAGTTCCCCACGGGGCCCATTAAGTTCAGCCACTGGACGTTGTGCCCCTTGAACTTGATCGGTGCGCCTTGACGGGTTTTAACGTTATTTTGAGCACTCTTGCGTCTTATACCGGTATGATGTGGATGTTAATATCTTTTCAAATAAAATTTATTTAAATAAAATTTTTATTAAAAAATTTTATTATTTAATTGTCAATTAAAATTTTTATTAAAAATTATAAAATTACTTTAATAGATAATTTTTTTAAAGTTACGTTATGAAAAAATCTAAATAAGGTTGTCAAATAAGTAAGTCATATTTTAAATATTTTAATATTTAAAAAATCTTTTCAGCTTCTATTTATGTTTCTGAAATCTTAAAATAATCTTAAAATTTGAATTTTTGTTAATAGAGATAAAGTGTTTTATTTAATTTTCAAAAATTCTGAAAAAAAAACAACGAAATAATAACAAAATTTTTGATAAGATCTCATGATATTAAATAAATATTTATAATAATTAAATAAATCATACTAAATATACATCTTTATCATCCCATTATATGACGTGGATTTGACTCCGATTTCGGCCTTGAGATTGAGAGGGGAACCCATTAACCGATCATTTTCAGGTTTCAACCCTCTTTCGTCTGGGAGCTCAAAAATAAAGAAACTAGTCAAACTACATCAACACCACAACGAAGGGACAACGTATGAGTGGATTTTCCCACGTCAGATTTTGGCAAAGTTAACACAGACCTCTATTGCAAATTTTCCACAAGGCGATAATTTAATTTCCGTGAAAGAATTGGTGAAGTCCCGGCTGAAAATTTTGTTAAGACAATGATAGAAGAGATTTGTTTTCTTTTTTCTTTTTTCTTTCTTTCTCTTGTTACAGCACAATAAATATACAGTAAGATTATTAACTTATCCCCACTTAAAATGATAATTTTCAATTTATTTATATTTATCAAATACCACTAAGAAGTTAAAAAGTTTGTCGTCAACGTGTCTCCATTTATTTTAATTTTTTGACTGATAAATAGAAGTAAATTAATGTTTTCAAAATTTTTAAAGGGGTAAATTGAAGATTTTCGTTATAGAAACATGTAACTTTGAATATGGGTTTATTTAGGATCTCAAGAGTTAGAATTTTTAAAAGCAAAAGCTAAACTTTACGAAGAAAATGGAATTTTTAAAAGCAAAAACTAAACTTTATGAAGAAAATTGGCTGTTTGATTGAGTGGGATTGGATTTTCTTGCTTTTTCAAGTTTATCCAATTGTTATCATGAATAGACAATTGTGGATGATGGTATAGGGGATATTTTGATTACCATAACAAAATATTTTTACTTTTTTTTAACCTTTAACAAATTTTAATATCCACACAAGTCAATTGGAATTTTGAGGCTAGTGTTGTGGTTTTCTAGTAATTTTACACTTAAAATTTTAAGTAAGGGCAAAATTGTCTTTTAATGTCAAAGATATCAAAATTAATGGTAAAAACAATATTTAACAGAAAAGAGTGAGCCGTTAAAGCTATTGAAACAAGTGTGTATAGGATAAAATTTTGACGAGTCATTTGGGTGCACATGAAAAGTTCTCCCTCAAATTTTTAGAGGAGAATTGCATCAGTTGAATACAAATAATTGACAGACAATTTAAGAGGAAATTAATACATGGTCTTTTTTACTTTATTTTTTTTTCAAAGGGTTGATTAATCATTTTAACGATTTTGCAGCGGACGAAATCACTTCTCCTCAATGTCCTATCCCCACAATTTTGGGTATCTTACTGCGGCTCTCATCGGCATTCTGGGTGCAAATGTTCAAGGCCAAACTAAGTCCTTGATTGAAACACACTCAATAAATATATGGTCTTTCTTGATAGCCACATCCACATATTGTTATGCACATTCAGCTGACCTCAAGTCTCGACTTCATCCAGAAAATTCTTCCCAATCTTGGGCCCTTGTAGCATTTGTCTCTGGATCTATTTCTGCTGTCTTTCTGGTCTCCACATTTGTTCGACGCTCGGAAATTGGTCATATCATTTTGTGCACTGCATGGATTTGCGCTTGCATTATCAATATCGGAAGTCGTTTACAAAAGCGTGTCGTCAGCTCTACGGCAAAACCTTGGACCCATTTTGGATCAACATTTGCAATAGGTTTCGACCTAATGACACTTCCTACGGAGGACAACAACGACCAACACTTCCAGTTTTAGAAGGAATCTTCTTCAAATGTTTCACCTTTGGCAGTACCACAGTGGCAAGCAATCATCACGTATACATGCAAAAAGTTCTTCTTTTTTGACAGTATTCAGTCAATAATTTGAAAGGCAGATCTAACAATAGGTTGTTGGCCTGCTTTCAAAATTTAATTTGCCCAATATTAGAGACTCCGAGGTTTAGCTTAATTATTAACAGACTTGAATAGATAAGGAGTAATGCTTCAAGCACCAGAAATTTTATTTGATATGGTATGATATTTAAATAAAATGAAATAATAGATAAATATTAATGATAATTGATAAGCGCATCAACAAAAAGTTTTTTAGATAAAATTTTATTATTTATTTGAAGAGTTATATTAATAAAAAGAGTTGTAAATGACTCTTTAAATGAGGTTTTTTTGAATAATATAGTGCATTTCTCTTTTAAAGAAAAAAAAACATTATCTTATTTGAGTAACTTCACTTATAAAATTTTTTGCAATCTTTATTTTAATATTATTTTATTTTATATCTCATAATTCATGAAGAGAGAGAATGTTATAATCGTTATTGTTTTTTTAAAGAGTTTGATTAAAATAAAATAAATATTTTAAAAATTAAATTAAAAGAGTTTTTTTTTTTTTTGGTGTTAATGCATTCTCTAAGTGTAGTCAAATGGGCGAGCTAGGGAACAAAGCGATGAAAGTGTTTCGGTTTCAGACTTTCAGTATCTCTCCCTAATCCCTATTCTTTTTGCTTGGCTATATGATACTGTATGCCTCTATTTTGTGGCTCATCATCGTCGTTTCACACTCTCTCACTTTTTGTATCACACAAAATTAACTACAAGAAGTCAACAATAAAACCAGTCCATCGTACATTCAAAAAGTTTAGTATTTTTATAAAACTGACCCTACAATTAGAGTTATTATGTTTTGACCGCTACTAGTTCTCATTTACTAATATATTACCCCCATACACTTTTTAATTAAAGGTTAAAGGTGGCATTTCTTTTTCTTTTTGTCTGAAATTTGAGTAAGTATGATTTAACTAAAATCTTGAGTGCGTGATTTTTATTGTAAATATCATAAAGATGTATTTTTTTTTTTTAATATTTGAAAAGAGTCATATATGTCTATTCATATTATCTCCATCCACACGTGAAAAAGAAAGTGATTTATGTACTACTTTGATTGTGATCTCTCAGTCGGCAGTGTTAGTAAAATGCAACCAACCGGTGACTCAGTTGGTGAGGAGAGATACATAGCAGCCACCAGCCAGAGTATATAGTTGTTTTTCTTTTAAAAACAAAACTGCTTGTGTGCTCAGGACTTGGTAATTACTTCCGAGTCTGGTCAATCCATCATGTACGACCCGATGGGGACCCAGGACCATGGTTGTTTCACCGATATGGGTCAGCCGTTCGTCTCTAATTTCAATTTCTCTGGGTATCATTTCATTATTTGAAGTTCTCTTTTCTATTTGTTAAAATTCTTTTCAGTTTTTTCATTTTTCTTTAGACTTGGATTTAAGTACCTTTTTTTCGGGTTCGTTTTGCCATTACAACTTTATTAAGACATCATAATTCGGGTTACCTAATTTGGTAAATTTATGTTTTATGATTTAGTATAAAAGAGTGCTAAGAAGTAAAATCCTAACTTATCATCATCTTTTTATCAGTAAAATTGGTAATTCAAAAACTTCCAAATCAGTACTAAACCAAAAATTAAAGCGTCTGACAAATTGTTACATAAAACCAGGATAATTAGAGTGCTAATCAAATAACCCAAATTATAGATTCCCTAATCAAACAAACATAACAAAAAATTTTGAAATACAATATATATATATATATCAGAAATGCGTATTGGCACCAAATAAAATTGAGCAAGAGCTAATGGTGTCCTACGAGTTGACATGGCCCACCTTTAGCAAGATTCAAATAGGAAGGACCACAGTAAAAATAAGAGGAAGTAATTTAACTTTATCTATAAATCCTACAATTTAGTTGCAAGTAAAATAACTTCAATCTGAAACATCAAATGTATAAGATTCGTATACAAAAAGCAGCTTTGGCTATTAAAATTTCACATTCTCATGCACAGCTTCACCGTATTATGATAGATCATACCTTTAAATAATCCACTTTAGCTTGGTTAGATTGAATCAGCAACTTATTCCAAAATGCACAGCTTCACCACATTATGATAGATCATACCTTTAAATAATCCTTGACTGAACCCCAGCCTCTAACGAACACCCTACATTCTGTAATGGCTTCAACTCTTTTTGAGGGAGTTCCCAAGCGGTCCCAAAATCCGGCCAACAAAATTAAACTGCTGTGTGTTTAAGTTTGAAACTATTATTATAAGGAAATTAAATACATGAATATAAATAACTTTTAAATCGAAAAGCAAAGTCTGAACTTACATTTGGATATTTATCCCCAGGAACATCAAGTATAATAACTCTCTTTACAACAGGTGCGGTTGGAATTCCAGGAATACCTAGCCAGCCCATTGAAGGAGGAGTTTGAAAAGGGGCCATTCTTTGAAGATGCCCATTTTCCTGACTTAAGGCATCTAATGTTATAAGGATTCCTTTCTTTTATACTTGAAAACTTATCGTCAACTCCAAAACAGCACATGATGCTCAAACTCCATGAAACAATCAAGAGCCCTCTAAAAAGTGATGTGCAAGAACCAAAACCGAAAAGCTCGGTCATTTAAACCATAGCATTCAGCTATGAGCAACAATAACTTAATCTTAAACATGGATGTAATTTATCTTCACCTGACAGCTAGACATATGTACAGTAGACCGTATTGGTACAAGGTTAACATACGAGGCAAGTTCAAAGAACATTTCTCTTTTGTACCGCAAAAAGAAATACCTGAACTAGAAGATACTCTCAGTGGATTAGAGAATGAGTAGATAAATCTAGTGTGACAATTTATTTTAGGTATACCATATGATTCCAACCTTTACTATACTAAAAGATGGTCATCCCATCATTAACAGAAACATAGTAAAACAACATAAAACTACAAAATGATTGGGCAGAATCGTGTGAGCATTATGGGTTTGATTCATCTCATCGTAACCTTCAAAACAACGTATTATGCACCAAAAACGGACACCTACATCCCAAATTATGACATCCAGAAAGTATCCTACTCATGATCATCCTAGGTAACTGTTCCACCTCGCAAACGAACGTAATAGTTACATTTCAAATTTATCTTCACCTGACTGCTAGACATACATACGGTCGACCGTAATGGTAGCAGGTTATTTGTCTGATTAGGTATACCATGTAATATATGCAACGTAATCCAGGTAATAACTAATCGTGTAACCTGGTTTTGCTAATGAATCTTGTACATTTTGATGCTTCAGATTGGAGTTATTTTACTAGCATCTAAATTGTAGGATTTATAGATAAAGTTAAATTATTTCCTCTTATTTTTACTATGGTCTTCCCTATTTGAACCTTGCTAAAGGAGGACCATGTCAACTTGTAGGACAGCATTAGCTTTTGCTCAATTTTATTTGGTGCCAATTCGCATTTCTGAAAAAAAAAATTGTATTTCAAAATTTTTTTGTTATGTTTGTTTGATTAGGGAATCTATAATTTGGGTTATTTGATTAGCACTCTAATTATCCTGGTTTTATGTAACAATTTGTCAGATGCTTTAATGAGCCTACTTAACTAGTTATAATCTTAAATATCTATTCATGACATAAAAAAAGCCGGACAAAATCTTGTTGGCCCATTTTTTTTAATTTATAATATTCATTAAATATTTTAAACGTTTATCTAATAAAACAAAAGTTAAGGCAAAATCGTAAAATTTAATTTCTAATTTTTTATGGCAGCTAGCTGCCGCCTTAGCTTTACTTTTATTTAAAAAACTATTTTAATATAATTAATTAAAATTAAAATAAAAAATGTATCAATTACTTGGGGGTTGGGAACTCTCAGAGATCTCCTGTTATTATTTAGGGAGGGGACAAAGATTTTCTTAAATAATTCTGACGGAGATGGAAAGATGATGAGAACATGTACAGAATATCGAGGATGGATATGGAGATGTCAGTCCCCTCCCCTACCCTCCCCATTGTCATTCCCTAATGTGTATGTATTCATATTTGTTCTTCATGTTGCATTATATCCATATTTTTGCTATTATTAAAACATTTTAAGAACAAATCAAGTGATAATTTAGTTGTATATATTGAAAAATATGTTTTTAATTATATCGATAATAAAATTATTTTACATTTTTTTCAACACATGAAATACCATCAAGGAGTCTTTGACAAAAACAAGTAATAAGTAAATTCATTATTAATAAATATTATCGTTGGGATGCTATATATTTCTATCTAAAGTTCCCATTTGGGGGTTACGGGGCTGACTACATGATTCTCCAAATGCGAACTTACAGCGTGCCTGATATGTTCGATTTTAAATGTTTTCCAGCCCAATCGACCTAGGACTTATATAAAGTATTAGTTTTTATATGGGACAACACGTGGCTATATGTGTATTTGAAAAAAAAAAGAAAAAAAAAAAAAGAAACCCTTTCCAGACTCTGTCTCTCCCACAGTCCCACTTGCAGAAAATAGCCCAACCAAGCAAACTTTGAACTTTCATGTTTGTCCTTTTCCAAGTTCCATCCAACCCAAAATTTCCCGTTTTAGTTATTTTTAGAAACAATTCCTCGAAAATTGATCGGCTTTGCTGTTCCCTACCTTATTTACCCTGAAAAAGAGAACTCAATTCAGGTTTGCTGAGATATATATATATGTATGTATGTATATGCAAATGCAAAGCTTTCAGTGCATTCTTCATCATCCAAATCCAAGCCCTTCTCTGTACGTTCATTTTCTTTACATTTATTGATTCAAGTTGTATGTTATTTTTGAGTTTATATATGCAGTCCACTTCGAAGTGTTTTTGTTCTCCTAATTTAATTTCCGTGAAAAAAATTGGTTAAGTCCCTGCTGAAAATTTTGTTAAGATTGCTATGGAAGAGATTTGTTTTCTGTTTTCTTTCTCTTATCAAAGCACCCTAAACATATAGTAAAATTTTTAAATTATCCCCACTTAAAATGATAATTTTCAACTTATTTATATTTATCAAATGCCACTAAAAAGTTAAAAAGTTTATGGTCAATCTGTCTTCATTTATTTTAATCTTTTGACTGACAAATAGAAGTAAATTAATGTTTTCAAATTTTTAAAGGGGTAAATTGAAGATTTTCGTTATAGAAACATGTAACTTTGAATATGGCTTTATTTAGGGTCTCAAGAGTCAGAATTTTTAAAAGCAAAAGCTAAACTTTATGGAGAAAATTGGCTGCTTGATTGACCGGGATTGGATTTCTTGCTTTTTCGAGTGGGCGGAATCTCTTCTTCTTATTGTCATATCCCAACATTTTTGGATATCTAATCCGGCTCTCATTGCCATTATGGGTGCAAATGTGCAAGGTAAAACTAAGCCCTTACTTGAAACACACTCAATAAATATACGGTCTTTTCTCATTGCCACAGCCATATATTGTTATGCACATTCAGAGGACCTCAAGTCTCGACTTCATCGAGAAAATTCTTCCCAATTCTGGGCCCTTATTGCTGTTGTCTCAGGATCTGCTTCGGCAATATCTTTGATCTCCACCTTTATTCCACGTTCTAATATTGGCCATATCATTTTGTACACTGCGTGGATTGGCACTGTCATTCTTGTTGTTGTATATCACTATGGCACGTTGATTTCAGAAGCTTGTCGTCAACTCTACAACGATACCTTGAAGCCATTTTGGATTGACATTTGCACTAAGTTTCGAGCTAATAACACTTCCTCGACAGGGAACCTACGACCAACGCTACCAGTCTAGAAGGATTTTTCTCCAAATTAAATGTTTCGCCGTTCACAGTAACAAACAATCATCCATGTACATGTAGTAATTTGAAAAAGTAAAGAAGCCGTAGAGATTCTGAATAAATGAACGTACCAAATAAGTGCCTAGTAAAGTAATCCACCAACATACAAAACACAAATATTCCTATATTTTTTGCTGTTAATTGTCTTCAAACATCTGAAATTTCAAATAAGGCTCTCAGCAACAATTGCAATACCAACTATCATGAGCTCAGCTAAGACAACTGGAGTGCATTTGGCAGTGCTCTTATAGAAAGAGCTTATGCAAACAAAACAAAAAAGAAAAAGAAAAGGCCTTTTTACAAAAGTTCTTGAAAAATATATCAATTACATTTCCCTTAAGCACAGCCCCAAAAACCACTCCAAGGTTCTCCTTTTTATTATTATTATTTTTTTCTGTTTCATCAAAAAAGCATTTTTCCCCATCTTAGAAAGACAGTAGCTTTCATGAGCTCATCAAACACGCAGAGGATACGTTCAGCAGTGCTTTAATGGAAAGTACCCTCGAGTAAAATCACTTTCAAACATATATGAAGCACTACTTCAAACAGCACTACAAGTGGTTTCCTAATCCAAAAAGTTCTATCCATGAAAGCAGATATCAAGCACTTCCCCAGAAAAACACTTAAAGGGTTCCTTTGATTTCAAAAGACACTTTATTATTCCAGCAATTTCAAACAAACATTGCGAGATTGAAACCAGCTTTTTATACTTATTCAAAAGCCATTTCTTAGTTAAAAGCACTTCCCAATAGACAACATAAAATCCTAAGAAACAGAGGATCAACTTACCTGGCAGCAGAGACATCGTACAGCCGTATAGATTCATCATCACTAGCCGTCATCAAATAACTCGATGATTTATGAAAATCCAAGGAACTAATTCTCCCATTCTGTTAAAACACGAATCAATACAAAACGACAATGAATTAACAAACAGATACATTTAAAATGCAAATCAAGTATGTTCCTCAAACAGAAACTTAATAGAAGATTCTCTTACATAATCTCTAAAAGAAATGCCCACTTCCATGCTCTGAAGAACTTCTTCAGAGAGTTCCAACGAGACCTTGTCTTCGCTCTCCGATTGTGACCCTAAAACCCAGAAAAAAGAAATAAAAACACAAACAAATAAATATATCACAGCAATTATGCGAAAAACGACAACGTTTCAAGTATAATTTCCACATACCAACCATTTTTTTTCCTTCAGATTAATAAAGGAGAGCTGCAGCAGCAATTTTTGTACGATTCCGCTACGTATAATAAATGTGCTCAATTTTAAACCCAAACAAACGATGGCGTTCCCACTGATAAAACGACATATCCAAAAGGAAAACACCCAGCCTTGGATCCCTCACATAACTCTAGTCAACCTTAACTCAACCACAGTTACGCCTACCAAACGACCATCAAATAAGGGAAGCTGAGCTCCGACTCCAAATGCTGCGAGCTGAACAACACTCGCTCATCCTCACATTGACATTGTGGTTTCTCGGTGGCCCAAGAAATTAGAAGAAGACAATTTGAGAAGAAATATGCGTGGAAGGGCTTCTAGGTGATCACACGGCATCATGTGATAACATGAGATCTTTCCCTCGCGCTTTATTTCAAGTGAAAATGAAGGCACATGCTTAGTTTCCCTCGCAATCCTTCTTTGTCAATTAGGATATGATGCTGATGATGACAATGTATCATTTTGACTCTTGACTCTTGACTCATTTTCAAAACCCACGTAGAGACTAAACAGTTTGGTCGTTGCCACTTATACCACTAGCTGACCAATCAGCCACTGTTCAAGTACCATGAGTAATAATAAAATTTATAAATTCTTATATAAACTGATCAACTAAAATTTTATTAGTTATATTAAATACATCTTGGTCTACGTGATTTATATTTTTATTATTTTATATTTCTATCAATTTATACTAATTAATTTAGATAAAATAAATTTATACAATAATTTGTGACTCTCCCATCACTCACATTACATATCGGAATTGTGCTATGTTAGCTTTCGATCCAGTGACTATAACGAGGGTAATTGGATCTGTTATAAAGATCGGTCACGGGAGCAAATGGCGCCAGATATGTCCCATTCACAACAAAATAACAAATATATGCTTATTACATAGTTTACTGGTATTATAGAAATATATCCAAAATCACAAAGAAAAATATTAAAATACCCTTTATTTAAAATCATATAGAAAAGTACTTAATTTTATACTCAACTCACCCAACTTCATACTCGACTAATGCTTAATTTCATACTCAATTTCTCTTTCTTGTTTCTATTTTTTTTTTTAAGTTGCTGAAGAAGAGGAAAAAGGGGGGAAAAAAGGTCCCAAATTACTATGACCCTATTTGGTATTAAGATGATGCGACTTTTAAGTTATAGCTGTTGTGAAAAAAATTATAGATGTGAAATAAAAGTTGGTAACGTATTGCAATTAGAACTTTTAAATAATAATTTTGATAAAAAGAGTAAGGGGCCAATTTGGTAATGCCGTATCTTTTAAAATAATTGATGTTAGCTGTGCTATAGAAATAATCAATTGTAAAAAAAATTAATTAAATGTTTACAAAAACTTATTTTTAAAGGAGCTGTGAGTTATAAAAACAGTTGTATATGTTTGGTAAATTTTATTATTAAATTGCTGTAAAACTATAAATATTGAATAAAATTTATTTACACATTTATTAACATAATATATTATTATGTTAATTACTAAGAAGATAATTGATCCTGCGTACCCAATAAACATTGCTGTGATTGAAGAAAGGCAATATTGCTATTGCTGACTATTACCAATGGCCTTGATGGACCATTTCTTCACATCAACTGAGGCACGAGAGGCATAAAGCCTGGGTGTAGGAGAGAAAGCTAAAATATATGTACACAAACACAATTGGGATAGACCTTGCAGATCATGCTGAGTTAATTAATCTCTTTGTGAATGAACAAGAGTCACCTTAATGCCATAGGGGAGAGCAAATTATTAGGAAACAAGATGGACATGTTATATAATCAATAGGGTTTTTAAATCTTGAAGGGTACAGGACCACTATTTGGAAGCTCACCTCGCTACCTGAAACAACCGAGTTAGTTAATCACTTTGGTGGAGTTGGATTATCTAATTGACTAATATCTCAAAGAAAAGGTATGTTAATCATTAGAATTTACATCCACTTAACCTATAATTTTTTTTGTTGTTGTGGTGGGGGGGGGGGGG
>MKYO02025737.1:230274-317020 GCA_002013955.2 Citrus medica
GGGGGGGGGGGGGGGGGCGAGTGCTTATCAAATTTCTAAGTAATCTAACTGTTAAATTTTAATAGTACGCTACGAACACGATAAATGTAGCATGATAAAAGATTATAAAAAGGAATAGGTGCATTGTAGACTCCAGAATGATTGTACACCGTTTACGTAGAGAGGTGCATGAACTATTCTTTCCTTTTTACTTTATTTTATTTATTTATTTATTTATTTTTTGGGGAAAAAGTCGGCTCATGAGAAGAAGAAGAAGAAGAAGAAGAAGAAGAAGAATAGTAGAATACTTGTAATACCAGTTTTTATTACTTTTTACTTCTTTCTTTAATTTCTTTTAAAATTGTTTATTATCCTTTTTGTGCCTTGAGTCCAAAAATATAGTGTATAAACAAATAACGCGGTTTCGAAGCTATGACAATTTAACAACGCGTTACTAACGCTAGATCAAAAATGACAATGTTGTGGTCAGTTAGGGTGGACACGTAATAGGGATTATGATCTCTCATTCGGCGGTGTTAGTAAAATGTAACCAACCAGTGACTCGGTTGGTGAGAAGGGAGATAAGAGCAGCCAGAAGTATATAATTGTTCTAAATTATTTGAGATTATTGTGGAGTTTGACGTTGCGGGGACGCTCGTTGAGAGGATTGAAGTGTGTACGTGGCAATTCGAGGGAGACCTAATGACCTAAATGGACTATCATGCTCAAACCCTTCATGATCAACAAAACTTGGATTGCAACCTGTTATTTGTCAGATTAGGTATACGATGTAATATATACAACTTAATCCAGGTAATAACTAATCGTGCTACAAATGTCAATGACAAATAAAGCTCCTAGTTTTTTCAAAAACTGCCTGGGCAGTGCCCACCCCGCTACAAAAGGCCTCATAGTCCAGGCAATTGCTTACGCTGTTGCCTGCCAAAGAACCATGAAGAGGACAAACTGAAAGGAGCCTTAGCCAGTTGGTCAGGAAGGGCTTCAGTAGCTCAATTCATGTACTCTTAGCTGTGCATGTAAGAAGAAATGCTCTTCTGAATAAAGTACTGATACCAGATCTACTGTTGTTTCTTCAGAACTTGTTAGGAAAGGTTACTAGCAGGTAAGTCAGATGCATTTACATACTACTATAGGAAATTGAACATCTCCTTACATAATCGGTGCAACTTCTTATACAAACAAGTTCCCCTCCCGGCAATAGATAGACATCAATATTCAGATACTTAAGGGTGCTGAGTGTTAGAAACTTTACTTCCTCCCAACGTAAGCTCCTAGTTTAGACACATTAGGATTCCAAAATGATAGCTCAGATGACCCCGTAACAAACATGAGACTTCCGGGGGGCAATTTTATGACAGGAGGCTCTCTATGAAAACTCATCAACTTGCAACCTTGACAAGAAAAATAAACAAAACCAAACAATGTTTATATAATAACAATACCAACGTCAAAAGAATATAGTATTTGGATACAGAACTCATTATGCAAACTGGTGCTTAAGGTGAATGCTCAAATGTAGATTCAAAAGCATTGTTGGTTTGGCTAGAAGACAATGAATGCTATGACTGGGGTCAATGTAAGGGAAATAACATCCCTTTGAATTCTAAGCATTCAAAAGGCATGAGAATCAAGGAATTTTGCTTATCATACCCCTTTCCCGCTCCGTACACTCCAAACATATCCACTACCATCATCAGAACCTTCCAAAATCGAGAAAGTAAAATTAGCACAAAGAGTGCAACAAACCAATTGTATCACATAAAACGAATGAGAGGTGCTTGGCCACACTAGGCTGCTTCCACATGTGTGGGTGCACTTGCTATTTCAGCATTTCATTGATTTATTTTTATTAATAAGCACAACCAGATGAAAATACGTACGCATTTGGATTTGCATGGATGGGAGTGGGTTTCAAACCAAGTCAATGAAGAAGAGAAAATGAATTTATTTCAAAGAATTCTGCGGAAACAAGCTTGATGCCCAACATTTCAAGTCGTTTATTTCAATATGCCAACAAGGTGGTAACAAATTTGAGAATTATGTACAGCACAAGTGCAAGAACTTTAATATAAAATATCAAAACAGCCAAAAGCAAACATTAACAAAATACCCAAGTCACTGTGCCCTACGAACTGAAAGGAGAAACTCTACCGGGCTGAAAGATGCCTCCAATGTGGAATTGCGAGAAACTGGCTTTGGCATCATGAGTGGATAAATAAAAACAAGAGTAAACAGAAGCTCATTAACAGAGATTCCAGTGTATAGAGGGGTATATGAAACCAGCTTCTTATACTTATTCAAGAGCCATTTCTTAGTTAAAAGCACTTCCAAAGAGAAAACATAAAATCCTAAGAAACAGAGGATCAACTTACGTGGCAGCAGAGACATCGTACGGTCGTATAGATTCATCACCACTAGCCGTCACCAAATAACTCGATGATTTATGAAAATCCAAGGAACTAATTCTCCCATTCCGTTAAAACACGAATCAATACAAAACGACACTGAATTAACAAACAGATACATTTAAAACGCAAATCAAGTATGTTCCTCAAACAGAAACTTATTAGAAGATTCTCTTACATAATCTCTAAAAGAAATGCCCACTTCCATACTCTGAAGAACTTCTTCAGAGAGTTCCAACGAGACCTTGTCTTCTCTCTCCGATTGTGACCCTAAAAGCCAGACAAAAGAAATAAAAACACAAACAAATAAATATATCACAGCAATTATGCCAAAAACGACAACGTTTCAAGTATAATTTCCACATACCAACCATTTTTTTTACCTTCAGATTAATTCAATTCCACTGCACTGAAAATAAATTTTCCGCGGAAACGGGAGGAAGTTGAGAATTTATTTATACTTATGTCAAACAGCATGATTTCCGGAATAAGGACGATAGTTTTCTTCTCGTCTCAAATGGGTGCCTAAACCCAGAAAATGACTACGATACCCTTAAGCGTTATTCCTAAGCGATAGTTTTCTTGAATGACAACGTAAGTCTCGATTTTTTTTTTGTTTTCTATTATGTTTTATTGTCAGAATATGATGATTTTTGTTTTGTACTTCATCATCTGGTAGTAATTTAATCTGCAAAATTTCAATTTTTGGCGCGCGCGCACCAAACAAAAAAATAATTTTGAAAGAATTTTATTTAAATTTTATATGTGTTCCTATTTGTGTTATGAATTGAATCTGATAAGAAATTGTGGGGATGCAAATATCACACGATGCCTACGTTCAGTCAAGTTTATTCTTGATTTGGTGAAATTCTGTAAATAGATTTATTATAGTTTTTATGATGTGTCAGGGTTCGCGCTCTTTGGATAATTGTGGAAGTATGGTGATTTCTATTTATTGTTGTGGGGAAACGACACCGACGTCTTTGCGTGGTTTCAGAAATGATCAGATAGACTTGTATTAGGACAGTTATACCCTTTGACTGTAGTGATTTCATCTTGGCATATTTATCAAAATGGGTATTTTCCCTTTAACTACTCATCACACGAGCTTTAACCTTCCACCAGTGATCTGTTGAGGCCGAATGATGAGCAAAGGATAGCGTTTTTGCCTTATTCGTGCTTCAAGGTGAAGCAGATTATTGGTGGCAGGCTTCAGCTCGTCTGATATTGCAACCAATTACATGGAAAATGTTTGTGAATGGCTTGAAGCCTTGAGATATCATTCTATTATCTCCGTGTGTTTTCATAAGCAAAATTGGGATGTTAATTGTTAGGAGTGTTGTCGTAGAGCAGGAAGTTGACATGCAACATTCCAGCAAGTTCGTCTGAGATCCCTTCCAGTCGCTGCAACCCAGACCCACCATCAAATCAGGTCAAATTACAAGATATACCTAACTTATGGATTAACTTTCATGTCTTTTAGTTTGAGATCTAGTGAGTACAATGCTCGTAATGCCCAATACCATATGGTTCAAGAGGATATGGGATATAAAGGTTCAAATTTTTGAGTTTAGCCGGTTGAAAATGCTGTAACATGCCTCTTAGCAAACTTTTGTGGTTTGTACAGAATGGATTAGATAATCCTCTTTTTTTTTTTTTTGCCATTCAAAGAATTATTCATAGGGGACTGAAAATTGAGTCTCTGATGCAGTTTATCCCTGAACTGCTAAGACAATGTAGCTGAAGTAATTTGTCATAGTTCATATAGTATTTGCTATCACTTAAGTGGAAGAATAACTTTTGTATCTCTACTTTTTCTGGCGGCTTCAAACAGTCTCAACCATTTGGAATGTGACAAACTTTGAACTACTATATTAATAAGAAGATTACTAACCCTCTGTATTCACACTGCTGTGATTGAAGAAAGGCTGATATAACTTTGGCCGACTGACTGACTCTTACCAATGGCCTTGACAAACCTTTTGTTCGCATCAAACTGGGGCATAAGAGGTGTGAAGGTGTAGGAGTGAAAGCTACAACATACACAAACAATATGGATGGACCTTGCCAATGCTGAGTTGATCTCTGCAAAATGAAGATTCACCCAAATAGATTGGGAATGCCATTCTGGAGCAACTTAGTGGGAACCAGGATGGAAATTTCACAGGGGTTGTGCATCTTGAAGGATACAAGACGACCGTGTTGAAGCTGACCTGGCTGCTTGAAATAAGCGAGTTAGTGGGGTTCGACTACCAAATCACAAAGAAAAAGGTATGTTGATTTTCAGATTTTTTGTTCCACTTATCTCTTTGCTATCATACAGAGTGCCATTCTGAATAGTGAACTTTTCATGTAATGTGAATTTGATTCTTAAAGCACCTGAATCTAGACAAGCTTGCTGCATGCTGAGCATAGAGTCTTGTGTCTCATGTGGGCTTTTTTCTTGAGTTCTTTGTGCCTGAAGATGCCAGTAGGCTGGTTCTTACCACTGACCAACTATCTTTTTATAGTTAGTCACAGCAATCACAAACATACCCCTTGGTCGGTTGAAGCAGTAAGATCTCTTGAGGTAGTACCTAATTGCCGTTTCCAAGTGTTTCACCCTAAATTTTTAAAACTTTTTGGTGGATTCATATACATTGAACTAGTCTTCTTTCTATATCACATGGATTAAGTTTTGAAATTAGGGCAACCTATTGTTCAATCTGCCTTTCAAATTATTGACTTAATATTGCCAAAAAAAAAAAAACTTTTTCCCTCGTACAGAATTTTTCATTGTTGCAGGAAACTGGAGTCGCAGCTGACAGTGCTCAAGGGCAATCCTTAAATTAAATTTCATTGCAATCTTTAAAATTTAAATTATTTGAGAAAAAAAAATCTTGGCATAATATTGAACAATGCATTTACTTGTATAATATCAATAAAACAATGCATGTGAGGGAATAAAAAGAATAAGACGAAATTTGACGACAGTAATTAGGAATTAGCACTATTTCAAGCAAAGAAATCTGGACACTAATATATTTTCTCTGTTACTTTCCAAAATTACTGCCTGTACATGAGATGATTGCTTGCTACTGCTGTACTGTATAAGGTGAAACATTTGAAGAAGCCCCCTTCTAAACTGGTAGTGTTGGTCGTTGTTGTCCTGCCGAGGAAGTGTCATTAGATTGAAACCTACTGCAAATATTGATACAAAATGGCTTCAAGGTTTCGTTATAGAGCTGACTGCAAAATGGCTTCAAGGTTTCGTTGTAGAGCTGACGACAAGCTTCTGCAAACAGCGCCCCATATTGATGCACAACAATGATAATGGACGAGCAAAGCCATGCAGTGTACAATATGATATGACCAATATCAGAGCGTGGAACAAATGTGGAGGCTAGGGAGACTGCAGAAACAGATCCGGAGACTCGTGCGACAAGGGCCCAAGATTGGGAAGAATTCTCTTGATGAGCTAAATGTGCATAACGATAAATGGCTGTGGTTATAAGAAAAGACCATATATTTGTTGTGTGTGTTTCAAGCAAGCGCTCATTTGTGCCTTGCATATTTGCTCCCACAATGCCGATGAGAGCTGGAATGAGATATCCAAACACGTTATGGTATGCGTTTGACATCGCGGACAAATAAATTTTGTTCCTGCAGAACCATTAAAATAATTAATCAACTTACATGCATTCCATCATATCCATTCCCTTAGAAAAACAGACACTTAAAAGATGATTATGTTTTATGCCCTGTTTAATATTAGTTTAATTTTTTTTAAGCCATAGTTATTGTGAAACAAAAAAAATTATCAAATACTTTTATAACCCGTATCGAAAGATGGATTCGTTGGACTACGCCTGTTTGGCCTTGGGTTAAATTAAATACAGATGGTGCCAGGAAATCTTCGGGGATTGCAGGAGCTGGCGGACTAATCCGTGACTTCAGAGGTGTTTGGCAAGTAGGCTACAGTGCAAATTTAGGTGTTGGCTCGGTGACTTCAGCTGAGCTCTGGGGATTATTTCATGGACTATCTATCGCTTGGCAATATGGGTTCCGCAGAGTGTACGTGGAAGTAGACAGCATGTGTGTTATGAGGTTAATCTCCAATCCAAATCCTCCTATCAATGAGCATTTTACTCTCATTCAGGAAATCCAAGCACTCCTCCGGCGTGATTGGCTGACCAAAGTGGAGCATATCTATCGAGAAGCCAATGAAGCAGCTGATTTCCTGGTTTCGTACAGTTTTTCCTTTTCTTTGGGTTTACATTGTTTTCAATCTGTTCCTCCAAATATGCTTAGCATATTGACTAACGATATTTATGGGGTTGCACACTCCCGCTTAGTGTTGCCTTAGCTCTCTTATGAGCCCTTTAATGATAAAAAATATATAATTAATCAACTTACGTGCATCCCATCAGATCCATTCCTTTAGAAAAACAGAAACTTAAAAGATGATTATGTATTTAGCACCGTTTAAAATTAGTATAATTTTTTTAAGCCATAGTTATTGTGAAACAAAAAAATTATCAAATACTTTTATAGATCAATTCCTTGGGTGGGGGGGGGGGGATGGGGGGGGGGGGGGGGGAAGAAATTTAGAAGATTATGTTTTTTGCCCTGTTTAATATTAATGTAATTTTTTTAAGCCACAGTTATTGTAAAAAAAAAAGTTATCAAATACTTTTATTACTGTCATTTTTTAAACATGATTACTAGCTTAATTTCCACTCAATTTTACAATTATTTCCTTTTGAAAATGAGCTCTGATTCTTAATTAATCTATCCAGGAAGTAACTGTGGTTGACTAGAGTTATGTGAGGGGTGGAAGTACCTTTGAAAGGTTGATTAACATACCTTTTTCAAAGGTATGTTAATGAAAAGTCCAACCTTAACTCAACCACAGTTACTTCCATCCCGCCCCACGATCAATCCACGTGTTCCCCCTCAACGGTCCAGGGCTGCAGCAGCCAATGAGCAAAGGGAATCCATCCTCTATAAATTGAGGTCAGTTCATCTCTCATATACCAACAGGACTTCAGATCTTTTAGGATCGTGCTTGTCTCCTCATACTTGCGGCTGTCTCTCTGTTAAGGTTTCATTTCGATTTTGATTTGGAGTTGCTTTTTCCTTTATTTTTCAAGAAGATTTGTTTCAATTTAAGGTTGGGTTTGAAATTGAAAAGTTGGTTGTTAATTTGGTGATGTGTTGAGTTTTGCAGGTAATGATTGCTCTGATCAATCTATACAAAATGGCTGACGGGAAAAGAAAGTCAACCCATCAATCTTCACCGTCTCCCTTCTCTCTCTGAACTGAGCCACAACGTGTATTTAAAAATAAAACTTTACCCTATATATATACAGACAATGTTCAAAAGAAAACAAAAAAAATCCCAAATTTCCTTTTTAAATTCTTACCAATCAATATGCACTGAAAATAATTTGTTTTCTTCTTCAAGTCTTTGTCAAGATTTTATAAGGCTTGGAAAGCTGATAGAAACCCATTGCATCTTGAAAATAAGAGAAAAGCCGAAGTCAAATATAATATTTGGGTTTGAAAGAAAGTCGAACTCAAGAAGAGTTTGATACAATATAATAGTTAGAACCAGATTGTTTGAAACAGTAAAGAAATGTTGTGTGTGCACTGAAAAAATATATATATATATATTTTTTTTTTCTAAAGGAATGGATCGATAAAAGTATTTGATAATTTTTTTTTTCACAATAACTTGAAAAAATTAAACTAATACTAAATGGGACTAAATACATAATGATCTCTTAAATTCTTGTTTTTCTAAAGGAATGGATCTAATACTTTCCTTAATATAGTATGTTAATGGTTCTGCAGGAACAAAATTTATTTGTCCGTGATGTCAAACGCATACCATAACGTGTTTGGATATCTCATTCCAGCTCTCATCGGCATCGTGGGAGCAAATATGCACGGCACAACTGAGCGCTTTGTCACGGACCGCAATCGTGGCACCCAAGATATGCGCTTGTACGCTAGTGTCAACGATGGTTGTGCTGATTGTTGGAGACGTGCTTCAGGAATGTGCGTGTTGGGAATAAAATGCCCTATACTCTTTGGAGTTCAGGCAGGCCGACCCGGTTGAGTTTGGGGAGCTTGTCGCTAGTCAAGGACTTAACGCTGAAGAGGGGTATAGGAAAATCCTGACGCACACTGGTTGGGAACTGAAGCCGTTCTCCTGATGATCCCTAGGCAGGGCGAAACCAGTCGACAATGTGCCACTTCCTCCAGGCTTACTCTCGTAGTATGGGATGCGGGAGTGCCGCACGGGCTCGTAACCTCTCGTCCCGTGACAGCTTGCTTGAAACACACACAACAAATATATGGTCTTTTCTCATAACCACGGCCATTTATTGTTATGCATATTTAGCTCATCAAGAGAATTCTTCCCAATCTTGGGCCCTTGTAGCAGTTGTCTCTGGATCTCTTTCTGCAGTCTCCTTGATCTCCACATTTGTTCCTCGCTCTGATATTGGTCATATCATATTGTACACTGCATGGCTTTGCTCGTCCATTATCATTGCTGTGCATCAATATGGGGCGCTGCTTAAAGAAGCTTGTCGTCACCTCTACAATGAAACCTTGAAGCCATTTTGCAGTCAGCTCTACAACGAAACCTTGAAGCCATTTTGTATCAATATTTGCAGTAGGTTTCAATCTAATGACACTTCCTCGGCAGGACAACAACGACCAACACTACCAGTTTAGAAGGATTCTTCTTCAAATGTTTCACCTTACACAATACTACAGTAGCAAGCAATCATCTCATGTACATGCAGTAATTTTGAATAGTAACAGAGAAAATATATTAGTGCCCAGATTTCTTTGCTTCAAATAGTGCTAATTACTGTCGTCAAATTTCGTCTTATTCTTTTTATTCCCTCACATGCATTGTTTTATTGATATTATACAAGTAAATGCGTTGTTCAATATTATGCAAATATATTTTTTTCTCAAATAATTTAAATTTCAAAGATTGCAATGAAATTTAATTTAAGGATTGCCCTTGAGCACTGTCAGCTGCGACTCCAGTTTCCTGCAACAATGAAAAATTCTGTAATAGGTAAAAAGTTATTTTTTGACAATATTAAGTCAATAATTTGAAAGGCAGATTTAACAACAGGTTGGCCTAATTTCAAAATTTAATCCATGTACTATAGAAAGAAGACTAGTTCAATGTATATGAATCCACCAAAAAGTTTTAAAAATTTAGGGTTAAACACTTGGAAATGGCAATTACGTACTGCCTCAAGAGGTTTTACTGCTTGAACCAACCAAAGGGGTATGTTTGCAATTGCTGTGACTAAGTATAAAAAGATGGTTGGTCAGTGGTAAGAACCAGCCTTCTAGCATCTTTGGGCACAAAGAACTCAAGAAAAAGGCCCACATGAGACACAAGACTCTATGCTCAGCATGCAGCAAGCTTATCTAGATTCAGGTGCTTTAAGAATCAAATTCACATTACATGAAAGTTCACTATTCAGAATAGCACTCTCTATGACAGCACAGAGATAAGTGGAAGAAAAAAAATCTGAAAATCAACATACCTTTTTCTTTGTGATTAGGTAGTCGACCCCCACTAATTCGCTTATTTCAAGCAGCCAGGTCAGCTTCAACACGGTCGTCTCGTATCCTTCAAGATGCAAAACCCCTATGGAATTTCCATCCTGGTTCCTACTAATTTGCTCCACAATGGCATTCCCAATCTATTTATGTGAATCTTATTTCCAGAGATCAACTTGGCATTGGCAAGGTCCATCCATATTGTTTTTGCATATGTTGTAGCTTTCACTCCTACACCTTTACACCTCTTATGCCTCAGTTTGATGCGAACAAAAGGTTTGTCAAGGCCATTGGTAAGAGTCAGTCAGTCAGCCAAAGTTATATCAGCCTTTCTTCAATCACAGCATTGTGAATACAGAGGGTTAGTAATCTTCTTATTAATATAGTAGTTCAAAGTTTGTCACATTCCAAATGGTTGAGACTGTTTTAAGCCACCAGAAAAAGTAAATATACAAAAGTCAGTCTTCCACTTAAGTGATAGCAAATACTATATGAAATATGAAAAATTACTTCAGCTACATTGTCTTACCAGTTCAAGGATAAACTGCATCAGCGATTCAATTTTCAGTCTCCTACGAATAATTCTTTGGAGGGCCAAAAAAACAGGATTATCTAATCCATTATGTACAAACCACAGAAGCATATTACACCATTTTCAACCAGTTAAACTCATAAATTTGAACCTTTATGCTCTCATATCCTCTTGAACCATATGGTATTGGGCATTACGAGCATTGTACTCACTAGATCTCAAACTAAAACATATGAAAGTTAATCCATAAGTTAGGTATATCTTGTAATTTGACCTGATTTGATGGTGGGATCTGGGCTGCAACAACTGGACGGGATTTCAAAGGGACTTGGTGGAATCTTGCATGTTCAACTTCCTGCTACGACACCACTATTAACATCCCAATTTTGCTTATGAAAACACACGGAGATAATAGAATGATATCTCAATGCTTCAAGCCATTCACAAATATTTTCCATGTAATTGGTTGCAATATCAGACGAGCTTAAGCCTGCCACCACTAATCTGCTTCACCTTGAAGCACGAATAAGGCAAAAACGCTATCCTCTGCTCATCATTCGGCCTCAACAGATCACTGGTGGAAGGTTAAAGCTCGTGTGATGAGTAGTTGAAAGGGAAAATACCCATTTTGATAAATATGCCAAGATGAAATCACTGCAGTCAAAGGGTATAATTGTCCTAATACAAGTCTATCTGATCATTTCTGAAACTACCCAAAGAAGTCGGTGTCCTTTCCCCACAACAATAAATAGAAATCACCATACTTCCACAATTATCCAAAGAGCGCGAACCCTGCCACATCATAAAAACTATTATAAATCTATTTACACAATTTCAACAAATCAAGAATAAACTTGACTGAACGTCCCCACAATTTCTTATCAGATTCGATTCATAAAACAAATAGGAACACATATAAAATTCAAATAAAATTCTTTCAAAATTTTTTTTGGTGCGCGCGCGTCAAAAATTGGAATTTTGCAGATTAAATTACTACTAGATGATGAATAAAATAACGCATAATAGAAAGCAAAAAAAAAAAAAAAACTCGAGACTTACGTTGTCATTCAAAGCTTTGAATGATTCAATTTGAGCGTTTTTCTTAATCATTCTTATTAGCGTTTTCTTCGTGAAGTTTGACTTTACATATGCATCGGAAAATAGGTCACTAATTATTAAATTATCAAAATACCCTTGACATTTAAGTGTACAGGGTCTGACGCTTAAGGGTATCGTAGTCATTGTATGGGTTGAGGCACCCATTTGGGACGAATAGAAAACTACCGTCCTTATTTGAGAAATAATGCTATTTGACACAGAAGTATAATTAAATTCTCAACTTCCTCCCGTTTCCGTGAAAACTTTGTTTTCAGTGCAGTGGAATTGAATTAATCTGAAGAAAAAAAAAAAATTGTTGGTATGTGGAAATTTTACTTGAAACGTTGTCGTTTTTGGGATAATTGCTGTGATATACTTATTTGCTTTGTGTTTTTATTTCTTTTTTTTTTTAATTTCTGGGTTTTAAGGTCACAATCGGAGAGAGAAGACAAGGTCTCGTTGGAACTCTTTGAAGAAATTCTTCAGAGCATGGAAGTGGGCATTTCTTTTAGAGATTATGTAAGAGAATCTTCTAATAAGTTTCTATTCGAGGAACATACTCGATTTGCCTTTTAAATGTATCTGTTTGTTAATTCAGTGTCGTTTTGTATTGATTTGTGTTTCAACAGAATGGGAGAATTAGTTCCATGGATTTTCATAAATCGTCGAGTTATTTAGTGACGGCTAGTGATGATGAATCTATACGGCCGTACGATGTCTCTGCTGCCACGTAAGTTGATCCTCTGTTTCTTAGGATTTTATGTTGTCTCTTTGGAAGTGCTTTTAACTAAGAAATGGCTTTTGAATAAGTATAAGAAACTGGTTTCAATTTTGCAATGTTTGTTTGAAATTGCAGAAATAATAAAGTGTCTTTTGAAATCAAAGGAACCCTTGAATTGTTTTTCTGGGGAAGTGCTTGATATCTGCTTTCATGGATATAATTTTTTGGATTACGAAACCACTTGTAGTGCTGTTTGATACGTTCATTTATTCAGAATCTCTACGGTTTCTTTCCTTGCACGATAACAAGTACTTGCGTTACTTCAAAGGTCACCATGACAGGTTTGTAATTCACTGATTCTTGTAAATATTTTGTAATTATTATCATCTGTATATATGTTTTGTTGCTTCTAGGGTTGTTTAGCCTGTGCTCCTCCAAAGATTGCTTTATCTCTGGTTCTCTTGATCAAACTGTTCTGCTCTGGGATCAACGGGCTGAGAAATGCTAGGTGGATATCATACCATCCACGGTCACATTCAAAGTGTCTGTTTCCCCCATTTTCAATTGTGTTTATGATCTCTGTTGGCAAATCCGGGTCTTTTGAATGTTCAAGGAAGGCCTGCTACACCATACGATGATCAAGGGCTTGTCTTTGCAGTTGCCTTTGGCGGATACATAAGAATGTTTGATGCTCGTAAGTATGAGAAGGTTAAAAATAATATTTAAGAATATCTTGGAAGTTTATATGTCGTAGTACTTTTATCATGCACTAATTTGGTTAAGCTTGGATGCTGTTAGGGTCCTTTTGACATCTTCTCTGACGGGGAAGATGTATCAGATTCTGATGTCATAAAGTTCAGCAATGATGGGAGAATTATGCTTCCGACCACTATGGAAGGACATATTCGTGTGCTTGACTCATTCCAAGGCACACTTGTGAGTTTACTTTTTCTTTCTTCATCTCCCAAATGTAACATTTTGTACATATATACCCCTCTATACTAGGGGTGACAATATGGGTCGGGATTCGTTTATTCGATTTGATTCGATTCGTGCGAATTAAATGGGTTTAGATTTGAAAAAATTGATTCGTTTAATAAATGGATGAATTCGATTCGATTCGTTAATTAAACGAATCGAATGCGGGTTTGAAAATTTGGATTCGTTTATGCATTTAGAATTCGTTTAATAAATGGATCATAAACGAATCGAATACGGGTCGATTCATTTAAAATTCTTTTATTAACGAATCGAATATGGGTCGATTCATTTAAAATTCTTTTATTCTTCATTTAATTAAATTACTTTTTTATCCTTAAATTTATTTGAAAGCTTTTTAAAATTTGAAGATTAATATTGTAATTTTAAGCAAATAACAAAACAAAAAAAACAAAGTAGCGGAAACCTAAAGGCTAAATCCCTAAAAATTCTCCCCTCACTCAGCCGCTCTCGTTGCTCTCTACCTCTCTCACACGAATCACACTCACCCACCCATACCAAGTGAAGCAATCAAGCAACAAAAACAGCTGCCGGCAGCCATTGTCATTAACTCACAGCGAACCGACGATTACAACCACCATCGTTCATCTATCATCGATTGAGCTTGAGGGACGCAGCCACGGGAGTGCAGCCCGCGACTCGGCAGCAACCCAAGATCATCAGCCGCGCAACGTATTAGCAGCCACTCGAACCCACAGCAGTAGCTAACCCGTGTGGCGGTGCAGCAGCAGCAAACCCAGGCGACCGCGACCCGAACCAGTGCCCAGGTGACCCGAATCTACAAGCCATCACCAACTCAAGGTAATATCATGAGATTATGGTTGAATTATTGAGAAATTTTGTATTGTAGAATATTATGAGATTATGGTTTAGAAAATGTTTTGTATTGTTCGGAAAATATTATGAAATTATGTATAAATCGATTATGCTGTTAAAAATTATCTGTAGGATAAGGAAGAAGCCCCCACAAATATTGGATTAATTTTTTTTTAGTATTAGAATTTATAATTTATTATGTTGTATTGTTAATATTTTGTGTATTGGAATATTGTGCATTAGGAATATTGCCGGGTTAGAATTTAGCATACATGATGAATAGACTCGTGGTCTTGGTAATGGTGCTTGAAAGTGATTATTTATGTTAATTTCTCTGTTAGACTTTTTCTTTGATTTATTAGTTTATGAACATGAGCACTAATTGTGCTCCATCTGCAAAGAGTGCAAATGATCCAAATGACAGTGTGTGAGTGGGTTAGGTAAAGTTTTTATCTTGTTTAATTATTATTTCCTTGAAAATGCTACAAATTTGCTATATATTTGATTTTTGAAATTTTACAATGACTATTATCAATATTGCAGCATGTTAATAACATTTTATTTACTTTTTGGTGTAGGATTTTTGTTTTCAAGGTGACAAAGACAAATGAAGAGAATTAAAGAAATTACATTTCTTTATAATTTGAATTTGAATTTGAATTATTGTTATTTGTAATATTAAGGATTTGTAATTTGGTATTTGGATGACTGTATAATATGATTTGAATTATTTGTATTTTGTTGTGGGATATTAAATTTGTATTTTTTTCCTTAATTTTTTTTATTAATTATATTTTTCTAAACGAATAGTAAACGAATCCTGATTCGATTTGATTTGTTATGGATTCGTAAAGGATAAACGAATTCGGATTCGATCGATTCGTTTATCAATTCTGTTAAACGAATTAAACGAATCGAACCGAATATTCGTTTAATAAACGAATCGAACCGAATATTCGTTTAATAAACGAATCGAATCCGAATCTTGAAATTTCAATTCGTTTAATAAATGAATCGAATTCAAATCCATAGAATTTTGACCTAATTCGTTTATGATTCGATTCGAATTCGATTCGTTTATTCATTTTGCCACCCCTAGTCACAAGTGCCTTTTATTATGATATTTCTGGAAAGGGCATAACGAACTCTCAACGAATTCTGCCACATCAGCATAAATTTGCAACAAGACCCCTCCCACTGAAGTTGATCTACATATGGCCCCAAGAATTCTTCATATCTTGCATTTAAACCCAATAAATCAGCAACTTATTTCCTCACACTATTATTTTGTTATCCTTGTAAGCTGCCTCAAGACTATGATCCATACAATCGCATGCTAATAAATTTTACATATGATTAGTTGGTTTTGGCATGTATAAAATTCTGTTTAATCATTCAGAGGATTCATACATGTGTTTTTAGCATAAGAAGCAGATTTTGGAGTCACTCTTCGGACATTTCCCCCTACTCAGATTGTTTGTGTTAGTATAGGCTAGTAGTGTCTAGTTTTACTCTTATTCTTTAGTTTTAAGTTTTATTAGCAAACCAATATTGAAACTAGTATCAAACTCAATAATAAAAATTTGGAATATTATTTGGCAACTGATTAGTTGTATTGAGAGGTAGTTGCTCTCTTGAAGTGCTGAAAAAATATTTATGAAATTTTTGGTTTTCTCAAATTAACCCATTTATTACTTGTTTTTTTATTTTATTTTATTTTATTTATTGTTGTAAATAATTTGTGTCCGTAACATTTGGTATCAGAACTAAGCAATTAATAAGGAACAAATCCTAACGATGACGTAATTGGTAGGAACATGATTCTCTCATGATTTGAGCATTATTGAGCTTTTAATAATCTTTTATCATGTGTCTTTTAATAATAGTGTATGGGTAAGATTTAATTTCTTTTACTTTTTTATTTATTAACACTCAATCAATAATTGAGTTATTTAATCAGAAAATAATCAAATCAGAAGAGAATCATCATCCTATTTGGAAAGTGGTAACCCCTGGCGCACAAACAGATAAAAAAATAATAATAATAATTAATGCATCCTTGTGGAATATGAAAAGAGCCAAGGAGCATGCATGCATGCATGCGTGATTTCGGAATACAAAACAAAATTTAATGGACCGTTGAAAAAGTCAAGTATGCACACACGCAAAACCTTTGGCCTTGAAGTGGCCATTATGGTTGGACGGTGACGGGGCTCTAGCCGTTGTTATGTTGTCGTGGTCAAAGTCTACCCTTGACGTCAAAGAGTACTTTTAAGGTGCAGGAGTGTTACGATCCCTAATTCTATATTTTTATTTGTTTTAAACTGTATTCATCCTATTGGTCGTGATTAACGTGTACTTGGACTTAAGTAAACTTGTGGTTGGTTTGCGAACAAATTATTTGTTTTAGTTTTAAATTAATGGTGTCTAGTTTTTATTCCTATTCTTTATTTTTAAGTTTTATATGTGGACCAACTAGCATCAACTATAATAATAAAAATACGGAATGTTATTTATCAATTAGAGAATTTGTAGTCTATTGGTGTGCCCATGCCGTCAACAACCTTGAGGGTATGGATTCAAGTCACAGCACAGGATCATCGTTGGGACTTGTTTCCTTATATAATGGGAGTTAATTGACTCTCCACATCTCATTAATTTTGAGGGCATGGATTCAAGTTCCAGTGCAGAGTTATCATTGAGGATCGATTTCTCTTCAATAATAATGAGGGCAAATCTCTCTCCAGTTTAATGAAGATATGATCTATTTCCCTTCAATAATAGTGAGCGCAAATCTCCCTCCGATTTAGTGAGGATTGATATTCGAATTGTGCTGTAATAGAATTACTCAAATAAATCATGACAGATTTCTGATTGTAAATATCAGTATTATAATATATGAGTGTATAAAAAAAACTAGAGAGGTATTTAATCCTTGAAATACGAAAAATATATTAATAAAAATTTAAATTTGTTCGAATTAATCTATTTATTATTTACTACTTTATTTTATTTAATTTGCTGTTGCCGACAATTTGTACCTGAAAGCAAGTCACTGTCAATCCTTTTGCCCATTGCGCACCGGGCTTCTGTTCATCCTTGAGGGCAAACAAGATGACAGGTGGCGTACTGGGTTGCAAAAACTACAGGAAAATATTAAGACAACACAACGCTGGTAACATCCCACAATTTTCCATATGAAACCGCGAGGAGATATTAATCAAATGTCTGCCACGAATAGTCGGCTTTATTATGATTTATGAAGCACGAATAAGACAAAAAATGCCATCCTCATCGTACATTCCAACCAATGCAGCCTCAACAGATTAATCGTGGGAGCCGAATGCCCCCATTTAGTATTAAGGTTAGCTATAGCCCTAAATATTTGGTAGATAATAATAATATAGACTTAAAAATTAAGTTGATTTAATTTACTATATATATAATGAAAAATTTATAATATTTTTATTTTTCTGTTAAAATTATTAAAATGTCAATTTTTTTTATAATTATAGTTTATTTTCAATTTTTAAAAATTATAACACCTCAATATAAAGAAATGAGATCCTCTTCTGATCTAAATTTCTTAAATTCATATGCTGATTGGTGGTTAATATATAAAAAAAATTAAGAACTTAAATTCTATCCATACCTTACTACTACAGTACGCGTCTTAAAAATTCAAGAGAATTTAGATAAAGAGAAATCCTAATAATAGGCAATCTGTTAACGACTTCACTTACATTTTCGACCATAAACTGCTGGAATATAAATTGCACTCAATACTGTCTTTCAAATCTGGGTAACAGCGAAATTAAATTACCATTTCAAATCCGGGTTATGACCATTGATTAATACCCAAGGGAAAAATTTAGTTCGAGCATGCCTATCTCTTCCAAATAGCTAATTCAAATTTTCTTCTCTTGTAGCAAAAAAAAAAAAGCAAAACTTTGTATTTATTTATTTATTCTAAATCCTTCTTCTTCGCACGTTGTTTGATATGCGGGTTAAACGGTTAAGAGTTGTCAAAATGATGTGGGTTGGTGGTTTTAGTTCAAAGGACTAGTGGGTCTAAGATGATTTCTTTATTCACATACCTTAGTATTTTTGGATATCTCATTGGAGCTCCTATCGGCATTGTGGGTGCAAGTATCGATACTGGTGGAGTCACGTAAAGACAAGCTGCGGCAGTTGTCCCCGTAAGTCTTAATCTTTTTCAAAAAATATTTTCTAAAATTCAATAAATTTTTTTTGTCCTAATAAAATTTTTAATTTACTCTACCGACTTTAAGTAATTTATAAGATTATATACTGAAAATTAAATTATCATCATTAAAATCATTTTAAATGAGTATGTTACATCCAAAATTATTGTAAAACATTTTAGGAAAATAAAATTTTTTTAAAGAAATTATATTTGCTGCTATTAGGCTTTAATTCTGAATGCGACACTACAAATATGTAAGATAAAACTAAGCTCTTACTTAAAACACATTTAGTAAATGGATCCCCCTGTCTTACATGCATTTAAGATAATGATTGCCTTAGTAAACATATGGTCTTTTTTTTTGGATCCAGCTGCGGTACCATTATGGTACCGTACTATTGGTTTTGTCTTTTGTGCCAGCATTGTTGTAAAATTTCATTGAACCCTTTTCATTCATTTTTATTTAAACTTTACCTCATAAATATTAAATTAATTTCTATTGCATCCATATAAACATTTTAATTAGCACCTTATACTATTTGCTATTTATACATTTTTCTTCTATATTGCACCTTTATCACAATACCGCCTCTCTTTATCAAAATATCGGCGAACCTGACTCGAATTTTGTTTCCATTTCCATCCACGCCGTCGGCCAAGGTTGGTACCGATTGGAAGATCGTGAGATGTCAGTCATCTCCACACCATCCTTGTCGCAAAAATAACCAGGTCAACCCGATACTCCACCGACCAAGGTTGGTACCGATCGGAAGCTCGTGCAACGCCGGTCATCTCCATGCCATCCTTGTCGCCGTAAAACATTCAGAAAGCTGTCTATCGAAGCCGTGAAAAGTCACAGAATCCCCGCTTTAATTCGCCGCGGTTTCTCTGATTTTCGGTGACGCCACTACTTGGATTTTGTTATCCACAGTTCCCTTTATCTTTTCTGACCAACCACAGTCATCGGAGGAGCCGATTTGCAGTTGATCGGCCGTTGAAGGATTCACGGGTTTGGGAGAAATGAACTTAATATTTATGAAACAAAGTTCAAATAAAAATAAGTGAAAGGACTTCATAAAATTTTACACAGAAAAGACAAAAACAATGGTATGGTGATTCTGTTGCACGATAGGCGAGTCCCTTTTCTGATAGCCATAATCATTTATTGTTATGCATGTTTGGCCGGCGCTGAGGTCTCAACTTCATCGAAAAGTTTCTTCCTGATTTTGGGGGCTGGGGCCTGTTTCTGCACTCTCTTTGGTCTCGACAGCCAACGCTCTAATATTAATATTGGTCAAATACTGGTCAGCGGTCACATCATTTTGCACACTTAATGGATTTGCTTTGCTATTATCATTGTCGTGTTGCTCGTGTATCAATATCCCACATTGTTTATTTATTCTTGTCATCGGCTCCACCATGAAACATTAAAGCCTTTTTGCTCTGACATTTGCAACAGGTTCAAGCTAATAACTCTTCTTTAAATGTTTCACCTGCTCGTAACAATCATCACGTGGTGCGTGTACTAATTTTAAACATTGCGGCTATGTCAAGTTATAGCTCTAGTGATAAGGAACAACAACAAAAGAAATGTAGTGGAGAAATTCCGTAAACATATATATTTAATTATATTATATTTGTGTTCAGGTGCACTAATTTAATCTAAGATTCTAAATTTTATTATAATTTAGAAAAGTTATTAAGACGTATAATTTCATAGTATAATGTCATTATACTATTAAAATATTATACTTTAATAGCTTTTCCGACTATTATGCTATTAAATCATAACTTTTTCAGACTTAAATAAATATGTGATTCTGAATTGAAATATTTTTATTATGTTCGGATTTCTATATTTGGAATACCAATGATATATATTTTCGTTAAATTTTATTTAAGGTAATAATTGTTGCGATATTTTCGTCAAATTTTATATTTGTTTTGATAATAATAGTCATCGAATGCCACAGGGATTAGCGATACCCTCTTTTCTACAATCACAACAGTGTGTATAGCTGCTACACATCAGATGTATAAGCGAAAGCCTGCTACCAATATTTTGCTTCACCCAGAAGCACAAATAAGGCAAAAATACCATCCTCTGGTCATCATTCCAGCAAAAGATCAACGAGGCTCGTGTGCTTAGCAGTCAAAGGGAAAACAACCTTTATATATATATTTTTTATAATTATATATGATCAGAAGAAATACAGTTGGGTTATTGCAATCAAAGGTCATATTATCCTAAAAGATTAATTTATGTGATCATTTTTTAAATCAAGAGTTGTCGGTATCCTTTTTCAGAAAAAAATAAATAAAAATCATTACTTTTTGAAGTGTCTGCTTCCGGTCTAAAAATCTCGGGCTATTAAAGTGCAGGATGTGTTTACAACATTGTAAACTATTTTTTTTTTTCATTGTTTTATAACATTGTAAACTATCGTTTTTACCGTTTTATAACGTTGTTATATGAAAGTCAGTTTACAATGTTGTAAATACTATCCCAACCTTTAATAAAATGCAAAATTTGTGAATTAGAAAATTTTGCTTTCTTTGAACTAATTCCACAATTATCCTAAGAACATGAACAGTATGGAAGAATTAATTCCATTCATATTCGTAAATCACTATTTAAAAATGATTTGTGCTTAAATATTCGGAGTTAAAAAACCACCGCGATCCACTCTGATCAAATAAGGGCGGGACTAAATAACAATTTGTTTAGAGTGATGATACAACCACAAACTCTTGTACAAACTGGCGTGGTATTAATTCATTGGTTGAATAAAAATATAAAATAATAAAAATAAATCATGTGGGCTAAGTGATATTTAATTCAACCAATCTTATCATACCACATCAGTTTGTACAAAATAAATTTGTACAGGAGTGTACAAAATAAGTTTGTACAAGAATTTGTGGCTACATCATTACTCATTTGTTTAATACGCAAGATGTACTCTCACATATGAATAAAACTAACACCAAATGCACTCCGAAGCTTTTGAATAATGAATAAGATTTTTTTTTTTTTTGGGAAAGTGGATAAGAACTTAATTTTACAAGAATTAATACCAATGATTACTGTTGACATTTGATAATAGCTAAATATACATATAATGCAACTCCGTAAACCTTCTATATATTTACTTCACTGATAAATGAATATTATATATTACAGGATACGTTTCATTTTGACGGCGAAATTTCTTATTCTTAGCCATGCGGCAACGCAACACTCACATCAACTCCGCTTGGTCTTCAAGCGACCTTTTATGTGCCCTCAGACTGCTCAAAGGCTTTGAGGTAAAGGGTGGTGTCCTCCTTTGCAGAACAAAACAGCAAGTGTGTAAGTCATATAACGGTTAAGGGTATCTTAGTCGTCATACAATGTTAGGGACCTATTTGAGACGAACGAATGCAAAACTAATGTCCTTATTGGAAAAGATCTTGATATTTGATAAGTTAATCACATTTTAATTGGGACCGTACCACTTAAATTTCCCCGCCGGGGCGCTGGGGGCCCCCTCTTCACGTGTAGCTACCGAGGGGCCCTTGCCCGCTGAACTTGATGGGACCTCTTTAATCATTTTCTACATTTAACCAAAACAAAAAAAAAAATAAAAATCTACCTTGTGTTGCATCCGTATGATTGTGGATAGGCTTCATTTTCACTTTCTAAGGGGGACTACCTTGCTACCTTTCTAGGAATCCCTCCCCATTCGGCCGCAATTGAGCTTGACCAAACGTGTTCCGGAATCGGGATTAAATTGGGGTTCAATTGACCCTCATTTTGCCCGTATAAATACCCAAACCACAAGATAATTGAGATGTTCTTAAAGTAAGTGATTTTTTTTACTTTGTTATTGTTATTTTTTTCTCCAAGGTTTCAAGCTGAGTTTACATTTTTCTTTTATTTATTTATTTATTTTTGTTCTAAAATCGATCAGGTTTGCTTGTCCCTGCCTTATTTGCCGTGAAAAAGAAAACCCAATCCAGGGTTTGGCGAGGTATATAAATGCAAATGCAAAGCTGCCACTGCATTCTGCATCATCCAGATCCAAACCTTTCGGTGTATGGTCATTTTCTTTACCATTATTGACTCAAGCTGTATATTATTTTTTAGTATACATATGCAGTCCATTTCAAATTGTTTTGTTCTCCTAATTTAATTTGCGTGAAAACAATTTGGTTAGGTCCAAGCTGAAAATTTTGTTAAGCCTTGTATCGAAGAGATTTGTTTTCTGTTTTCTTTCTTTCCCTTATTAAAGCACTCTAAATGTGGAATAAAATTTCAATTTACCCCAATTTATCTACATTTATCAAATACCATTAAGCAAATAAAAAGTTAGTCATCAACGCGCTTCTATTTATTCTAATCTTTTGACTGATAAATAGAGGTAAATAGATGTTTTCAAAAATTTAAAGGGATAAATTGAAGATTTTTCATTCTAGAAACATGGAATTTTGAATATTGGTTTATTAGATTAATATCAAGAATAGATGATTATGGATGATGGTAGAGGGGATATTTTGATTCCCATAAGAAAACATTTGTACTCTTTTTTTTAACCTTTAAGAAATTTTAATTTCCACGTAGGGCAAAATTAGAATTTGAAACAGGTGTTGTGCTTTTCTGATAATTTTACAGTAATCGTCAAAACTAACGGCAACAACAATATTTAACAAAAAGGGTGAGCCGTGAGAGTTATTGAAACAAGTCTGCGCACAATAAAATCTGATGAAACATTTGGGCGCAGATGAAAAATATCTCATACACATGTGTTAATAAAAATAAAAAAGTGCTCTCTCTCAAATTTTTAGAGGAGAATTGCATCAGGTAAAAGCAAATAATTAATTGATAGACAATTTGAGTGGAAATTAATAAAGGTATTTTTAAGTTTTATTTTTTTTTTCAAAGGAAATGGGATATATAGAAGATGGTTAATCATGCATTTTAATGATTTGCAGTGGGCGAAATTTCTTCTGCTCGATGTCATATCCCAATATTTTTGGATATCTCATTCCGGCTCTCATCGGCATTGTGGGTGCAAATGCGCAAGGCAACCAAGCTAAGCCCTTGCTTGAAACACACTCAATAAATATATGGTCTTTTCTCATTGCCACAGCCATATATTGTTATGCATATTCAGCGGACCTCAAGTCTCGACTTCGTCGAGAAAATTCTTCCCAGTTCTGGTGCCTTGTTGCTGTTGTCTCAGGATCTACTTCTGCAATCTCTTTGATCTCCACCTTTTTTCCACATTCTAATACTGGCCATATCATTTTGTGCGCTGGGTGGATTGGCACTGTCATTATTGTTGTGTATCAATACAGGACATTGTTTTCAGAAGCTTGTCGTCGGCTCTACAGCGAAACCTTGAAGCCATTGTGCATTGACATTTGCAATAGGTTTCAAGCTAATAATACTTCCTCGACAGGGCAGCAACAATCAGTACTACCAATCTAGAAGGAACTAATCTTTTTCAAATTAAATGTTTCACCTTAGACAACAACAACCAATCATCACATGTAACGTAGTAATTTTAAGTAACGGAGGAAATTCCACAAAATATATTAGTTTCATCTTTCTATGTTTGAAATAGTAATAATTGATGTGATAATAGTCAAACTCATATCTTCACTCTTTTTGGCCCCTCATATGCATTCTTTTAGTATACAAGTAAATGCTTTGTTCAATATTATTCAAAGACTTTTTCTAACATAATTTAACCTTTACCCTTAATTTGATTGAGCATTATCAGAGGAAAACTTCTAAAATATCTTTAGATACTATGTCATCATACAACAAACACATGATGTTTTAATATGTGTGCAATTAATTTGAAGAATCAGCATGTAATAAAATTCACATATATTTTTCTCCCAAGTTTCAAGCTGAGTTTGCATGTTAATTTTATTTATTTATTTAATAATATTATTATTATTATTTAAATAGACCAGGTTTGCCGCTTTCTTTCTTTCTCTTATTAAAGCACTCTAAATGTAGAATAAAATTTCAATTTACCCCAATTTAGCTATATTTATCAAATACCATTAAGCATATAAAAAGTTAGTCATCAACGCGCTTCCATTTATTCTAATCTTTTGACTGATAAATAGAGGCAAATAGATGTTTTCAAAAATTTAAAGATGTTTTCAAAAATTTAACGGGATAGATTGAAGGTTTTTCATTCTAGAAATATGTAATTTTGAATATCGGTTTATTTAGAGTCTCAAGAATTGGAATTTTCAAAAGCAAGAGCTAAGCCTTATGAAGAAATTTGATTGTTTTATTGATTCGGATTGAATTTCTTGCTTTTTCAAGTTTATTAGATTGTTATCAAGAATAGATGATTATGGATGATGGTAGAGGCGATGTTTTGATTCCCATAAGAAAACATTTTTACACTTCTTTTTTTTTTTTCAAACCTTTAAGAAATTTTAATATCCACATAGGTCAAAATTGGAATTTGAAACAAGTGCTGTGGTTTTCTGGTAATTTTACACCTAATTCCAATGACTGGTAAAATTGTCTTTTAACATCAAAATTGTCAAAATTAACGGCAACAATAATATTTAACAAAAACGGTGAGCCGTGAGAGTTGTTGAAACAGAGGTGCACACAATAAAATTTGATGAAACATTTGGACGCAAATGAAAAATATCTCGTATGTCGGTATGTGTTAATGAAAATAGAAAAGCGCTCCCTCAAATTTTTAGAGTGAGAATTGCATCTTTGAAAAACAAATAATTAATTGACAGACAATTTGACTGGAAATTAATGTAGGGTCTTTTTAAGTTTCATTTATTTTTTTTCAAAGGAAATGGGATATACATAAGATGGTTAATCATGCATTTTTATGATTTTGCAGTGGGTAAAATCTCTTCTGCTCCATGTCATATGCCAATATTTTTGGATCTCATTCCGGCTCTCATTGGCATTGTGGGTGCAAATATGCAAGACCAAACTAAGCCCTTGCTTGAAACACATTCAACGGACATATGGTCTTTTCGGATAGCCACAGTCGTATATTGCTATGCACATTCAGCTGACCTGAGATCTCGACTTCATGGAGAAAATTCTTCCCAGTTGTGGAGCCTTGTTGCTATTGTCTTAGGATCTATTTCTGCAATCTCTTTGGTCTTTACATTTGTTCCACGTTCTAATATTGACCGTATCATTTTGTACACTGCATGGATTGGGGCTACCATTATTGTAGTTGTGTACCATTTTGCATTGACATTTGCGATAGGTTTCAAGCTAATAAGAATTCCTCGACAGGGCAGCAACGACCTATACTACCAGTCTAGAAGGAATTAATCTTCTTCAAATTAAATGTTTCACCTTACACAGTAGCAAGCAATCATCACATGTACACGTAGTAATTTTAAGAATTAACGGAGAAAATTCCATAAAATATATTACTCTTCACATTTCTATGTTTGAAATAGTAATAATTGTGCAAATGTTTTTTCTGACATAATTTAAACTTTACCATTGATTGACTATTGTTGGAGGAAAAATTCTGAAATATCTCTGAGGTACTATGTCAGTTATATAACAAGTAAATGATGTTATGACATATGTGTAATTACTTTGAGAATCAACATGTAATAGGTGGTTATATAAAATTCAACTACACTTATCATACATGCATTAATTGGTTGTATTGTATCTAATGTACAACAAGTAAATGATGTTTTAACATATGTCCAATTACTTTGAGAATCAACATGTAATTGATGATTATATAAAATTCAACTACACATATCATACATGCATTAATTGATTGTATTACATCTGATGTATTCTAGAATTTCTCTTTTGAGAGACTCTAGTTCCTTCAACAATGAGAAAACCTATAATAGGGAAAAATATATATTTTTTCTTTTTGAATGAAAAAATAGGTTCGTCTAATTTCAAATTGTAATCCACATAGAAAGAGGACTAGTTCAAAGTAAATGAATCCGCCTTAGGTCGTAATCATTTTGATTTAACGATTTTACGTACTATCTCAAGAAATCTTACTGGTTGAACTAACTAAGTGTATGTTCGCAATTGCTGTGACTGAGAAAAAACACACACAGATGATCAGAATTCAGAGGCAACAACAGGCATAGCTACTTGGATATTAAGGCACAAACAACCCAAGGAAAAATCTCACATGATTGAGATACTTGATCCTGTGATGACTATAGCATCCAGCAAGCTTATCTAGATTAAGATGGGTTTAAGAACAAATTCACGTGCCTTCAAAAAAAAAGGAAAGAGAAAAAAAAAACAAAAAACAAAACAAATTAATTCACATTGCAAGAAAAGTTCTGTGTTCAGAATGGCTTAACTGAATGTAAAATTCTGATAATCAACATACCTTTTTCTTTGAGATATTAGTCAACTAGATAGTCGAACTCCACCAAAGTGGTTAACTTACTCACTTGATTCAGGCAGCGAGGTGAGTTTCAGGATTTAAAGCTCCTATTAACCATATGACATGTCCATCCTGGCTACTAATAATTTACTCAGCATTAATTAGGGTGAATCTTCTTCATTCACAGACAGATTAATTAACTTAGCATGATCGGCAAGGTCTATCCAAATTGCGTTTTTGTATATATGTTGTGGCTTTCTCTCCTACACCTAGGCTTTATACCTCTTATGCGTTAGTTTGATGTGAAAAAGTGGTCCATCAAGGCCATTGGCAAGAGTCAATAATAGCAATACCGCTTTTCTTCAATCACAACGGCGTTTATATATAGGCCATTTTTTTATGTATATGGTATTGAGGATTAGGAGCATTGTACTCACAAGATCTCAAACAAAAGGATATGCATATCCATCTGTTGGGTACATTTTGTACCTTGACCTAGTTTGATGGTAGGCACTTGCTGGAACCTTTGCATGTTCAACTTCCAGCTATGACAAATATTTGTAACATCCCAACTCTAATGTGGATTTGATTTCAATACTAAACTAAATTTTTTTGTAATTATTATGAAAAAATAATTGATAGTTATTAGATAAAAATATAAAATAAATTAAATCTTAATTAATTAAGATTAAGATTTTGACCTTTGCATGTACTTAGCTAGAGTACATTGCTTCTTGCAATTGACTAGAAACATATGACCAATTGTAGAAATGACAAGTAGAGGACCATGTGTGTGTGAAACATTAGAGGGCTAGGCATTCCAAATCGAACCGAAATTTTTCGACCATGAAATTGCCAGAATATAAATTACACTTATGGTGTGTTTAATTTCTAGATTGGAGAATCAGAATTCAAAATCAAAATCATTGATAGCATTTATTTTATAAAAAGAGTGAATATTGAAATTGAAATCGTGGAGCCCACTCAAATTTAGGAATAGAGAATGAGAGACTGATTCCCAAGGGGTTGGGAATCAGTCTCTCATTCCTAAGAGTGACAATTTTGCCCCCCAACATAATCAATAATACCAACTTTGTCCTCAGTTAAAAAAAAAGCACGCAATCTGTTGATGAGCTCCCTTGTTGCTGTCGGTCATTGCTTGTGGAGCAACAACTAGTTGCCAGTCGTCACATCACAAGCAGCCGTTGCGTCATAGGCAGCAACAGTAGCCGTCGCGTTTTAATCTAATGCCGACGATGATGATTATGCCAACAATGATATTGTTGATGATGATTTTGCCAAACAATGATATTGTTGATGATGATTATGATGATTATGATGATTTTGGATGATCATGATCATCACCATTATTATTATAATATTAATGTTAATAATAATAATAATTATCATTAACAATATTTAATAATAATAATAATCACAATAATTAAAATAAAAAGTAATGATTATGATAATAGTTAATTAGATTTTTTTTTAGTAATTTGCAACAATCTAATTCATTCCTATTTAAATTCCAAGACAAAGCAAACACATCAATTGCAATTCAGCTCATTCCAAATCTGATTCCTACAAATAAAATACACAATTTATTATGATTCTTATTCTTCATTTCGATTCCAATTCATTCTAATTCTACCCCATTCCGACTCTTGTTTAGTAAGTGCACCATTAATTGTCTTTCAAATCCAGGAATAACAAAAAGTAAATTATAATTAAACACACCAAGTGTGTCACATTAGGTTATAGCAACCAAAATGATTTGTCACATAAAATAATATGTTTTTATGACTAAACCATTTGTCCTAAATTTAAATTAAACACATCGTGAATGATATTCAAAGTTGTCAATTTAGATGTTCAAAAGTCAAAAGTGCAATTAGCGACATTATATTTTCGTTACTATTAGTGATTTACAGTGATTAAAATGTTTGTCTCAAGGGTAAGTAAAAATAGTAGTAATTGCTACTCAAAATCATCAATTTAGAGGTTCAAAAATATAATTAGCAACATTATGTTTTTGTCGCTAAAGTATACCAATCACGACGTTATATTATTGTCAAGTAGTCTTGTCACTTATGACTAGTAACATCGTATCAGAAAAATTTAGGTGACTATTTTATCGGTATTAGAAGCAAACATCCACGACTACAATGGTTAGTCACTTAAATTGATATCTCGTGGCAAAACAATTTTGAATCGAAAAATGTTATTTTGTGACTGTTTCTTTTGTTGCAAAGTATATTAAATATTGGGGGAAACATGTGGGGCAACTGTGGTACCGTGCCACAGTTGCATCCAGTCGTTGGATGCCAGTGGACTCCACCAATCTAAGTGCATCCAACGGCTGGATGCAACTATGACACGGTACCACAATTACACTGTACCATGATCCTAAATATTGTCTTAAATGATTTTTAACAACAATTTTTTTTTTCACGACTATTTACATTATAACTGAAATGTTTAATGACTATTTTTAACCATCATTTAAAGCAAGCATCTATGATGACGTATTTTAGTCACGTAAATTGATATCCAGTGATGAAAAAAATTTTAGTCGAAAAATTGTTATCTTGTGACCATTTCCTTTTTGGCAAATGGCAAGTTATATATTGTATTAGAAAACTTTTTGTCTCATTGTTAAGAATAAGTAGTCGTGATTACAAATTTCAGTCCTACAAATTGAAATCTAATAACAAAAACTTTAAATTAAAAATAACTTGTGTACGAGAACCTTTTGTGCGACAATGCATAATATGATCGGATACTAATAAAATTAATCAAAGTATAATAAAATAATCCAACTTGAAAAATCATCACATAATATACTAAAGTTGATTTTTAACATAAAAAGACTATCAAACTCACTTTGAAAAAAAAAAGAAACCAAATGGTAAGCACATCTTATGGCTGACTTTCTAGTGCTTCATCTTGTTTGCGAGAAAGAATTTATATAGTTGGTTTAGTCATTTGGTTTATATAATTATAATACATTGTAGCATGGCTCTTGGATCATATTTCTTTCAAACATCTCCAACAGTTGATGTATATACAAATAAATGACAAATATGTTGCACTACCTTAATGATTTGTCACATAAAATAATATGTTTTTATGACTAAACCATTTGTCCTAAATTTAAATTAAACACATCGTGAATGATATTCAAAGTTGTCAATTTAGATGTTCAAAAGTCAAAAGTGCAATTAGCGACATTATATTTTCGTTACTATTAGTGATTTACAGTGATTAAAATGTTTGTCTCAAGGGTAAGTAAAAATAGTAGTAATTGCTACTCAAAATCATCAATTTAGAGGTTCAAAAATATAATTAGCAACATTATGTTTTTGTCGCTAAAGTATACCAATCACGACGTTATATTATTGTCAAGTAGTCTTGTCACTTATGACTAGTAACATCGTATCAGAAAAATTTAGGTGACTATTTTATCGGTATTAGAAGCAAACATCCACGACTACAATGGTTAGTCACTTAAATTGATATCTCGTGGCAAAACAATTTTGAATCGAAAAATGTTATTTTGTGACTGTTTCTTTTGTTGCAAAGTATATTAAATATTGGGGGAAACATGTGGGGCAACTGTGGTACCGTGCCACAGTTGCATCCAGTCGTTGGATGCCAGTGGACTCCACCAATCTAAGTGCATCCAACGGCTGGATGCAACTATGACACGGTACCACAATTACACTGTACCATGATCCTAAATATTGTCTTAAATGATTTTTAACAACAATTTTTTTTTTCACGACTATTTACATTATAACTGAAATGTTTAATGACTATTTTTAACCATCATTTAAAGCAAGCATCTATGATGACGTATTTTAGTCACGTAAATTGATATCCAGTGATGAAAAAAATTTTAGTCGAAAAATTGTTATCTTGTGACCATTTCCTTTTTGGCAAATGGCAAGTTATATATTGTATTAGAAAACTTTTTGTCTCATTGTTAAGAATAAGTAGTCGTGATTACAAATTTCAGTCCTACAAATTGAAATCTAATAACAAAAACTTTAAATTAAAAATAACTTGTGTACGAGAACCTTTTGTGCGACAATGCATAATATGATCGGATACTAATAAAATTAATCAAAGTATAATAAAATAATCCAACTTGAAAAATCATCACATAATATACTAAAGTTGATTTTTAACATAAAAAGACTATCAAACTCACTTTGAAAAAAAAAAGAAACCAAATGGTAAGCACATCTTATGGCTGACTTTCTAGTGCTTCATCTTGTTTGCGAGAAAGAATTTATATAGTTGGTTTAGTCATTTGGTTTATATAATTATAATACATTGTAGCATGGCTCTTGGATCATATTTCTTTCAAACATCTCCAACAGTTGATGTATATACAAATAAATGACAAATATGTTGCACTACCTAGTGCTCTAGACATTTTTGGTAATATTAAAATTTTTTATTATATATATATATATATATATATAGATGATTTCCTATTTCTTGTATTCATACGTAATAATATTATATGCAGTTTATTAGACTAAGAAGAAGACACAAGGCAAAATAAGAGGGATAAAGTTTGACAAACAACATGAAATAGTGTTTAAGTTGCTAACTGAGTTCTGCAACAAGATGAGAAAGCCAATTTCTTAAGAGATTTAATCCAAGTATTGCAATTCAATAAGCTATTGTAGGATTGACTCCCCTATATAATAGGGGTTAGTTATCTACCCACATTGGGGTAGGATTGATCACCTCCAGCTTTTAAGTGAGCGTTGACTTCGGGTTGTGCTGTAATAGGCTTATTCAGGATGGTCCCGACTAATTTCTGATTGTAAATATCAGTAAAAATTCTGATTGTACTATATCAGTGTATCAAAAAAAAAAAAAGAAGCTATTGTAGGATATTATTGGACACCTAATAATCAAATCATCACATATTCATTAATGATTCTTGCTTGCATGAGAGAGCATAATAATTAATCAACTTTAATAAATTCTTATATTAAAAAATATAATAATTCTTCAAATAATTTTGTAAAAAATATGAGAAGATAAAAAAAATATATCTATAGATTCAAGAAAAGTTGCTTAACTATTTGTTTATTTTTGGTTATCCCTACATATTTCATCGTTAATTTGTATCTTTATATGCATTCCAATCTTTTTTTCTTTTGTTCTCCCTTTGGCTGTCAGTATCTTAAAGAAATCATGTACACTTAATGAATAAATAACACCGTTTTGAAAGGATCAAGTCCAACCTACAAACCCAGCTCTTAGAACTGTAAAAAGAAATAGACACTTAATTCAAAGTCTAAATTAAATTATTAGAGAATCAAATATTGAGCCTAAAAGAATTGATTAACAGTAATCATCAACCAAATTATTAAACTATGTCCATAAAAGAAAAACTTATAAATAAATGATTGAACAAACTTCAATAACAATAAATAAAGAATTAAATAAGTATAAAAATAATTCATACCGATTAACCTAAAAGTGAAAATGAAGTTGAATTCACCATTTATTAAATAAATTAATTTTTTTAAACTCAAACTTATTTAATTTAAATCTAATTAAATTAAATAAAGAATACCCAAATTACCCCTATAGTTTAATGCCTTCACATTTTTTACTGGGACCCCTTACCAATTAAATTTCCCACTGGGGCCCTTTACGCGCAGCTACTGGAGCCCTTTGACCCTTGATGGGAACCGGGAAATGGAAACTCAGAAGTCATTTTCAACGCTTGTCTTTGCGTCAGTGACCAAATTTTCGCGATTGGAGATTAAATTGAATTAAAAAATGAGGCTCTTTTTACCTACACACACACACACGAGATGAGAGAATTTTTTTAAGCAGAGATAGTTGAGATGTTCTTAAAGTGAGAGTTTTATTTTTATTATCCTTTTCCTTTTATCCTCCCATTCCCAAGTTTCAAGCTGAGGTTACATTTTAATTTTTTTTATTTAATTATTATTATTACCTTTCTTTTTTTCAAATTGATCAGGTTTTCTGTTCCCTACGTTATTCGGTAAAAAGAAAACTCAATCCAGGGTTTATATATATATATATGCGCAAATACGGAGCTGCCACTGGATTCTTTATGATCCAAATCAAAACCCTTCTGTGTATGGTCATTTTCTTTATCATTATTGACTCAAATTTGTATATTATATTTTAGTAAATATATGCGGTCCACTTCAAATTGTTTTTGTTCTCCTAATTAAATTTCCGTGAAAAAATTTGGTTAAGTCCCTACTGAAAATTTTGTTCAGCCTCCTATTGAAGAGATTTGTTTTCTGTTTTCTTTCTTTCTCTTACTAAAGCACTATAAATACAGAGTAACATTTTAATTTACCTCCACTTAAAATGATAATTTTCAATTTATTTATATTTATCAAATACCATTAATAAGATAAAAAGTTTGTCATCAATGTGCCTCCATTTATTCTAATCTTTTGACTGATAAATAGATGTAAATTGATGTTTTCAAAATTTAAAAGGGCTAAATTGAAGATTTTCGTTCTAGAAACATGTAACTTTGAATATCCATTTATTTAGGGTCTCAAGAATTAGAATTTTCAGAAGTAAAAGCTAAACTTTATGAAGAAGTTTGGCTGTTTGATTGACAGGGATTGGATGTATTGCTTTTTCAAGTTTATTAGATTGTTATCAAGAATGGATCATTATGGATGATGGTAGAGGGGATATTTTGATTCCATAACAAACATTTTTACTTTTTTCTAACCTTTAAGAAATTTTAATTTCCGCACAGGTCAACTGGAATTTGAAACTATTGTTATGGTTTTCTGATAATTTTACATTTCAAAATTCAAATGAGGGCAAATTTATATTTTATCGTCAAAATTTTCAAAATTAACGACAACAACAATATGTAACACTAAAGGATGATGGTGATAGTTGTTGAAACAAGCGTGTATATAGTAAAATTTTGATGAAACAGGGTTACAGATGAAAAATATTTCATATATGTTAAGGAAACTAGAAAAGCACTTCGTCAAATTTTTATAGGAGAATTGCATTTGTTGAAAGCAAATAATTGACAGACAATTTGAGTGGAACTTAATATAGCGTCTTTTTAATTTTAATTTTTTTCAAAGGAAATGGGATATACAGAAGATGATTATTCATTTTAATGATTTTGCAGTGGCGAAATCTCTTCTGCTCGATCTCATATCTCAACATTTTTTTATATTTGATTCCGGCTCTCATCGGCATTGTGGGTGCATATGTGCAAGGCCAAACAAAGCCCTTGCTTGAAACACACTCAATGAGCATATGGTCTTTTCTAATAGCCACAACCATATATTGTTATCCATTTTTAGGTGACCTGACGTCTCGACTTCATTGAGAAAAATTTTCCCAATTTTGATGTCTTATTGATGTTGTCTCAGGGACTGTTTCTGCAGTCTCTTTGGTCTCCGCATTTGTTCCACATTTTAAAATTGGCCATATCATTTTGTATGCTGCATAGATTGGCACTGTCATTATTGTTGTTGTGTATCAATATGGCACGTTATTTTCATAAGTTTGTCGTCAGCTCTACAACGAAACCTAACTACCAGTATTGCCAGTCTAGGAGTAATCTCCTCCAAGTAATCATCACATTTCTATGATTACTTCTCCAAGTCAAATTTTCGCATTGCACAGTAGCAAGCAACCATCACATGTACACATAGTAATTTTAATAACCAACAGAGAAAATTCGACAAAATACATTATTGTTCACATTTCTATGTTTGAAATAGTAATAAATGTTGTGATAATAGTGAAACTCGTACCTTCACTCTTTTTGTCCCCTTATATGCATTCTTTTATTACACAAGTAAATGCTTTGTTCAATATTTTTCAAAGGCTTTTTCTGACGTAATTTAACATTTACCCTTGATTGACTGTTGTCAATGGAAAATTTTTAAAATATCTCTGAGGTATTATATTAGTCATACAACAAGTAAATGATGTTATAATATATGTGCAATTATTTTGAAGAATCAGCATGCAATTGGTGGCTATATAAAATTCAACCACACATATCATAGATGCATTGATTGATTGTATTGCATCGGACATATTCTAAAATTCCTCTTGTTAGAGACTCCGGTTCCATTAACAATGAGAAAACCTTAATAGGGAAGAATAATTTTTTTTTTCTTTTTTGAAAAAAAAAAGTTGGCCTAGTTTCAAATTTTAATCCATGTGATATAAAAAGCAGATTAGTTCAAAGTATATGAATCCACCTTAAGTTTTAATACTTTTGGGTTTAACGGCTTTGCGTACTATCACAAGTGATCTTACTTGTTGAACCAAATTAGTGTATGTTCGTGATTGCTGTGACTAAGGGCATCTCCAATGTAGCACCAAACCCATCACCAAATCACCTTTTACACCAAAAATAGTGTAAAATGCTTCTCCAATGTAGCACTAAAATCAACACCAAAATGGTGTAATGAATAGTATTGCACCAAATATGGTGCAACACTATTCATTACACCATATTTGGTGCTAGTGAAAAAAAGTCTCAAATATCCTTATTACTTTATCTTATTTACATATGTGTCATATTTTATATAATATTTTAAGTTATTATTATTATTTTTTTTGTTATTTTTAATTTCATTTTTTAATTTTTGAATATTATACTAATATTTTAAATAAAAAATATTCAACAAAAAAATTAATAATAAAAATAAAATGCCAATAACATTAATTACTAGATTACATATTACAAAATAAAAAATACAAAATTAAATTAACACAAATTAAAAAAGCTACTACTACTAGCATAAATTAAAACAATTATTTAGTAATGTGGGAGATCATTATTAGATCCTCCAATATCATCAAAATATTAGCCAATGTTATTGAAAGTATTTTGAGATGCTTGACCTTGCTAAGATCTTCTCTGCAAAATCTTAATTTGTTCATTTTGAAAATTAAATGCAAATTTAATAATTTTCTATATTTTTTTGTTAATCGATATAAAATTACTTATTACTTAATTATCTATATTAATAGTAATATTATTTTGTTAATTGAATTAATTCTTAAGAATTAAAGGAATAAAAAGAAGAATATTCTTTTTGGTGTAAAATTTGGTGTAAATGGGTTGGAGATGAAATAGTAATTTGGTGTGAAAAAAGTACATTTTTGGTGTTGGTGTTACACCAAAATGGTGTTATGCATTGGAGATGGCTTAAGAACAAACACACATAGATGATTAGAATTCAGAGGTAGGAACCCGCATAGCTACTTTCATCTTTAGGCACAAGTAACTCGAGGAAAAAGATCACATGGTCCAGACACCAGATCCTACGCTGACTATATCATGCAGCAAGCTTATTAGATTAAGTTGGGTTTAAGAACAAATTCTCATGCCTTCAGAAAAAAGGGAGGAAAAAAAAAACAAAACATATTCACATTGCAAGAAAAGTTCACTATTCAGAATGGCTTAAGTGGATGTAAAATTCTGATAATCAATATACCTTTTTCTTTGTGATATTAGTCAATTAATTATAGGGTCGAACTCCACCAATGTCGTTAACTAACTCGCTTGTTTCAGGCAGCCAGGTGAGCTTCAAAACTGTGGTCTTGTACCCCTTCAAGATTTAAAACTCCTGTTAACTATTTGACATGTCCACTATGGTTCCTAATAATTGGTTCCGCTGTGGCATTAACGGGAATCCTCTTCATTCACAGAGAGATCAATTAACTCAGCATGATCAATAAGGTCTATCCATATTGTGTTTTTGTACATATGTTGTGGCTTTCTCTCCTACACTTAGGCTTTATACCCCTTATGCCTCAGTTTGATGCGAAGAAATGGTCCATCAAGGCCATTGGTAAAAGTCAGCGATAACAATACCGCCTTTCTTCAATCACAGCAGTGTTTATATATAGGCCATTGTTTATGTGTATGGTATTGAGGACTACGAGCATTGTACTCACAAGATCTGAAACAAAAGGACATGCATATCCATCTGTTGGTTCATTTTGTGCTTTGACCTGATTTGATGGTGGGCAACTTGATGGAGCCCTTGCATCTTCCAATTCCTGCTACGACAAATACCTGTAACATCCCAACTCCAACACTCCCAACTCTTCCAAAATTTTCGGCAATTTGACAGTGCATGTGAGACTCATTTTGACTTTTCAACAATATATAGTGGTGTATTTGCACTCCACCAAAGTGAAGTAAGTAACTCGTTTCTTTCAAGTAGCTAGGCCAGCTTCAACATTGTGGTCTTGCCTGACCTTTCAAGATGTGCAAAACCCCCTATTAACTCTTTGACATGTTAATCCTTGTCAGCTACTAATTTGTTTCGCTATGGCATTCCCCCAGTCCATTGGTGAATCTTCATTCACACAGAGATCAACTCAGTATCGGCATGGCGTAGCCATATAATATTGCTTTTATGTATGTTGTAGCTTTCTCTAGATCTCCTACACCTTTATTTATCTTATGCCTCCGTTTGATGTGAACAAATGGTTTATCAAGGCAGTCAACAACATCTACACACAGGATTAATAATTTTCTTATTAATATAATAGTAAAAAGTTTATTCCATTCAATAAGGTAGGCAAACGGTTTGGATTGATCTGACCGAATCGATCCTAAAATTAAGTTTGGTTTAGTTTTTAAATTAGAAACCAAACAATTTGAATAATTTGGTTTGATTCGGTTCGGGCTAAAGTTTGTTTTGTGTTTGGGTTAAATTCTCCAACCCAAACGGATTCCAACTCGAATCATGATTTGACTAACCCAAAATTTAAAATCAAAATGTCCACCCCTTTTAGTGGGAGGCTAAGGCTCAAGTGATAAGGTGTTATGTATTGATTTAGTTGTCCATTTATGTAATTAGGCCCTTATTTAATTCTAAATGACCAAAGAACCTTTGGCAATGACATATGATGGTATAAGAATTGATGTTTAAGGCTAAGGGTATGTAATTCATTAAACGGAGCTAGGGACCTATTTGAGATGAATATAAAACTACTGTAATTACTAGAGAAATCAAGCTATTTGATTTACAAGATAGTCACAAGTCAAAACCGCCTTGTATAAACAAATATGTACGAACTGATGTAGCATAAAGAGATCAAATGTAGAAAACTATTATGAGTTCACATAATTTAAAAAATATTTATTATCATTTTTCTGTCAATCTCTTTATGTCACATTAGTTTATACATACTACACTCGTTTTTTACCCCAAAAAAAAATTTTGTACACACTAATTTGTATAATAATGTTTGTGATTTAATCATTATAAATAAATTCTCATCTTCCTCAGGTTGCAGTGGAAAAAAATTAAAGAAAAAAAATAAAAAGAAGGATAAAATGGTTGGATATATGTGGAAATTATACTTGAAACGTTGTCGTTTTCTCACATAATTGCTATGATTTATTTCTTTGTTATGTTTTTTCTTTTTGTGACGGGGGGTGTTTTGTGTCACAGTCGGGGAGAGAAGCGAAGGTCTCGTTCAGGCATGTTTTCATTCGCAAAGCGTACTTGATTTGTGTTTTAAGCATATATGTTTCTTAATTGAGTGACTTTTTGGGTTTTTAGCCACTCGACCTTTGGTCGGGAGGTTAGGGCTGCTGCCCTTATGTGAGGATAGTAGTTCGAACCCCCACAAATATATTATAAGGGTAATTCATTTCTTAGTTATAATGTATAATTGAGTGGAAATAATATTCTCTCTTACCAAATACAAGTGGAGTATATATCTCTTGAATATTAGTGAGGGTTAAAAATATGAACAGTACTTCATAAGAATTGATGTAAACTAATTTTAATAATAATCTGATTTGTAAATATCAGTTATAATCTAATGTAATATGAGTAATAATCTCATGTAAAAAAAAACTAAGAAAATGGCGTTTGAATAAGTGTAAATCACTCTTTTAAATTTTACATAATTGTTTGAAATATAAGGAGGCCATTTCATACGGGTACCTGCTCCTGAAGTTTTTGTTCCATAATATTGTTAACATGTTTACCTATGATCATGGTTCTTTCGTGCATTACATTCCCTTTGAGTATCAAATTTGTTATTTAATTGATTAAAAGTAACTCATTCCCTAGTTAATTTATTTGTTCTTCCAGCCATGGCGCAGTCGACAGATTTCATTGCTTCTTGCTATTGACTTGAAACATATGACCAATTGTGGGAGTGACAAGTAGAGGACCATGTGTGTGTTACACATGTGGCAAAGGACGACCGGCTGCTCGGGTAACAGCTGCTTAAATAAAAGTAATCGGCGACCTTTGTTGTGTTGGCAGTAAACAGTGGTCAAAATATCTTAAAAGTGGTCGGCTGAAAATGACTTGGAAGAGCAAACGGATAAGGTGAAGGAAGGTCTTTAAAATGTTAAAACTAAAAAGTTGGGCTCTCCTTTATCAAGAAACTTCTATTTTATTGTAATTATATTTGATAACAAATATAAATAAAATTAACCCCTTATATAGTTGGGGTAAATGCTCATTTAGTTCTTATATTTTAATATTAATGTTTGTTTAATTTTTATATTTTAAAAAATACATCGAAACATTCTTGTCGTTAAAGTATTGATACCCTTACCGTTATTTTTTATTTCTTTTGACTTATTTTTACAATATTACCCTTTTATAATAATTTTTTTGTTTGGGCATTAATAAAAAGAAAATAATTAAATTACCAATTTCACCCTAGAAAATAAAAAAATCATATTAATTTTTTTTTGCAAGCACCATTTACACACTTGGTAGTTTGCATAAAATTTTTGAAATTTTAATTTTTGACAATTAAAAATTAATATATAATTTTTTTTAATTTTTTGGGGTTAAATTGATAATTTAATTATTTTTTTATTAATGTCCAAATAAAAAAATTATTATAAAAGGGTAATATTGTAAAAGTAAGTCAAAAGAAATAAAAAGTAACAATATAATTTTGACAATTAAAAATTAATATAAATTTTTAGGGTTAAATTGGTAATTTAATTATTTTCTTTTTATTAATGTCCAAAAAAAATTATTATAAAAGGGTAATATTGTAAAAGTAAGCCAAAAAAATAAAAAAGTAATGGTAGGGGTATCAATACTTTAACGGCAGGGATGTTTTGAGGCATTTTTAAAAATATAGGGACTAAATAAATACTAATTTTAAAATACAAGGACTAACTGAACTTTTACCCTATATAGTTGTGCACTCAACCCCGTGTATCAACTTCCAAAGTTTGTGTTCTATAATGCTGCTAATATGTTTATCTAGGATCATATTCTTTAAAGTATTATTTCTTTTGAAGTATATCGAATTCGTTATCTAATTGGTGAAAAGAAACCAGTTCCCTAATTAATTTATTTACTTTTATAGTAATTTCATTGTAGTTTCTGTTTTTATCTGCATGTTCTCATCCACTAATACTTTGATACGCATATTCAATTTTGAAATTGAGTTTATCCTCGCTGTCAATTCAATCAAGACACCTATGTAGCTCATTAATTCTTTTAGTATTTTGGCTTTCCTTGTATATAGGCTTATTCCATCCCAATAATATAAGTCTACATTGGGTGCGTTTTACAAGTGTTCGGAGTAATTATGTAATGTTGTTTTATAATAGATTATTCTTACTAGTGATTCAACTTATGCGTATTACAACTATTTTTATAATGAATTATTTTATTTAAATAAGAGCATTCTTAATAATTTTTAAAGATACAAATATCTCTATTCTCACATAAATTACCATTATTATTATTATTATTATTTGGACATGGTATATACACGGATGGATCCAATAGTGGACTAGTTGGGGCACGGCCCTACCTGACTTCTGAAATCATTTTTTTGATGATTATAAAAAAATTAAAAAAAGTATTTTATTTATTATTTTAGAAAGTGCCCCAATTGAAATTAGGATCATGAAACTGTCTCACTTAACTTTAAAAAATTTCATCTTGCCCTTAGTTGAAGTGTCTAATTTTAGATAATTTCATTAACTATTAAAATATTATGAAACTTAAATAAAGACAAAAGACGATAAATATTTAAAATAAAATAAAAAATCAATTAAAAACAAAAGATACTCACTCTACTTTCAGTGCTTTGAATCAAAAGCACTTTCTTAATTTGTTTGTCGTGATGATAGTGCAGTAGCCGATTAGAGTTCTGTGTAATGTGTATGTATCAGTAGGTGGATTTTATTCCAGTTCCCGTAAATTAAAAGCACTTCCTTTGATTATTTAGATTTACAATATTGATTCTCAAATTATAAGCCTAGCTAATTCTAATTCTCATCAATTATTTCCATTAATCTTTTATTTAGTTTCAAAATTCCAATTTTATTATTTATTTGTGTTTACTCTTTGTGTTGCATTATATGAATACTTTTGTTATTATTAAAATATTTTAAGAACAAATTAAGTGATAATTTAATTGTATACATTGAAAAATATGTTTTTATAATGAAACTATGTCCTGGGCATATGAATTATTATTATCATTATTTTGACGGAACACGACCTTTGTGCTTTGACCGTCCACAACGTGAGATATATGTGTATTAAAAAGAAAAAAAGAAAAAAAAAAGGAGGTTTGGTCGAACTTAGAAACCCTTTCTAGAAACTCTCTCTCCCACTCACAGAACATAACCCAACTAAGCAAACTTAACTTTGGTGTATGTCCCTTTCCAATTTCCATTCAATCCAACTTTTCCCATTTGGGTTTTCCATTTTTAGTTATTTTTAGGAACATCCCCTCGACAATGCCGTATGAACGTAATCAGAGATACTTTTCCTGCCGTTTGTCTGCATCAAGATTTCCTTTTGAATTTGGTTTGATATTTTCAATTTTAATTGGAATTTTATAAAAGCAATTCTTGTAGTAGCGGCGGGCCAAATGGCAGAGGTCCATGTGATTACGTTCAATTTGGTATGGTTGAGGGCATATTTGAAGGTGGGTTAGGTCCCTAAAAATAACCCATTTGAATTTTCAATTTTGTCCCTTTCCATCAAACCAAAAACTTTCCGAAGTTTGTCACATTCTGATTAAACCATGGCTAGTTTGGCCCACAAATACCGAAGCCACGACATGATTCTTTCGGCGGAGATAAGTGAGAATGAGATTTTTTTTTTTTTGCCCCCTACCAAATTCAAGTTGCTGTGAGTTTACAGTTTAGTTTTATTTTATTTAAAAAGAAAAAAGTTTTCCTGAGATACATATGCAAATGCAAAGCTGCCAGTGCGTTCTTCATCATCCAAATCCAAACCCTTCTTCTGTGTATGGTCATTTTCTTTAGCAGTCAAGTTGTAAATTACTTTTTAGTATGCATGCACTCCACTTCAAATTATTTTTTGTTCTCCCAATTTTGCGTGAAACAAAAAATTGGTTAAGCCCCTGTGAAAGAGATTTGTTTTCTGTTTTCTTTATGTCTCTTATGAAAACAAAGTATGTATAGTATGTATACCATTAATCTTTTTCACTTTAGAAATTTGGTTCTATGTCTTCATCATTTTATAAAGAAAAATGCTAAAGATACAAAAGGAAGATAGAATAAGAAAGACAGAATGAGTATTATTGTGCTAATTGATTAATTTTCTCTTAGACGGTATGATGTAATAATTAATTTTGTTTTCTTTCTGTTTAATTTTTTTGTTGAAACAGCATTGGCTCTCTTATAAAAGAAGAAAGAAAAGTGTTAAGATTAAAAAAATGATAAAGAAACGGAAGAAAGACATAATGAACTATTAAACTGATTTTATAGTCTTAATTGATTATTTTATTTTCTTTCCTCTTAAACCATATGATTTTATAATTAATTCTGTCCTTCTATTTATTTCTTCTGTTTAAATCAGCAATATTTAAAAGAAGAAAGAAAAGTGTGCGGTGATGGTTGTTGAAGCAAGTGTATACAGTAAATTTTGGTGAAATATTTGGGGGCAGAGGAAAAATAACTATATTTGTTAAGGAAAGTGCTCCCTTGAATTTATAGAGAAAATTATATTCAAAGAATAATATTCCCTTCTATCCTATTTCGTATCTATTGCGATTTCATTATTGTATACATTAGTGTTGCATTAACTTATTGGAAATTGGAATGAGAATCAAGGAATATGAATAAATGATACATTTACCTAGTTAAATAAGAGGTGAAATAAGAACCAAAGTGGTGGACCCCACTTAAAATTAAGAATGATTACTAGAGTTCCCATTCTTATGGGGGAGATGGAAGTAAGAATCTCATTCCCTAAAATTATCAACAATGAAATTTTCATCATCAAAATAATAATAATAACAACAATAACAATAACAATAACAATAATAATAATAATAATAATAATAATAATAATAATAATAATAATAATAATAATAACTATTATTAATAATATTATGATGATGATGATGATGATGATTATTATTATTATTATTATTATTATATATAATGAAATAATCAACTAAGGTCGGTTTAGTAACTTGTGATAATCTATTTTGATTTCAAGATAAAGTAAACACATCAATAGTGATATAGTCCATTCCAATTCCACTTTATTCTGATTTTAGCTCATTCTGATTACTAATTAGTAAACATACCATAGTTATATCTATACATTATTGTATATTGATTAATGGTCTAATAGAATTCAGTCAAAATCAAATGATTGACAATTTGAAAGGAAATTAATACACCGTCTTTTAAAATTTTTTCCAAGGGAACGAGATATATAAAGAGAGAATATGATTAATAATTTTAATGATTTTGCAGTGGGCGAAATCTCTTCTGCTTGAGGTCATATCCCAACATTTTTGTATATCTTATTCCGACTCCTATCAGCATTATGGGTGCAAATGTGCAAGACAAAACTAAGCCCTTGCTTGAAACACACTCAAGAAATATATATGGTCGTTTCTCATAGCCACAACCATATACTGTTATGCATATTCAACTGGCATGAAGTCTCAACTTCATCAAGAAAAATCTTTCCCGAACTTGTGCCTTGTTGTTGTCTCAGGCTCTTTCTGTAGTCTCTTTGTTCTCCACATTTATTCCACGTTCTAATATTGATCATATCATAGTGTACACTTGGATTTGCTTAGCTATGACCATTGTTTTGTATCACTATAGCACATTGTTTAAGGATGAATGTCATCAATTCTACCGCCAAATGTTGAATTCTTTTTGCTCCGACATTTGCAATAGGTTTCAAGCTAATAACACTTCCTCGACAGAGCTGCAACGACCACCAGTCTAGAAGGAATAATAATGTATATGTTGAAATTTAAATGTAATTGAGAAAAGTTCAGTACTCAAAATGCATGCTTTATAATTGCAGAAAACTAAGTTGATGAAATTTTTTTATTATCATCAATGTACCTTTTTGTGATTAGGTGGTTGTTGAACTTCAGTGAAGTTAACTATCTTGCTTATTGTTTCAAGTATCCGAGCGAGCTTCAACATTGTGCTCTTGACTAATCCTTTGAGATGTTCAAAACCTCCAATGTTAACTTTGTGAGATGTTAATCCTTATCAGCTACTAATTTGTTTCACTATGGCATTCCCCTAATCCTTTAAGATGAATTTGCAATGATGTATATTGATTGAGTAGAATGAGTATGATACATTTTCGGGGCTATATCTTCTGTTATATATATGTATATATATATATATGTATGTATGTATATATATAGAGATTTTAGGCCTTATAATATATTATTTCAAAGCTTACGTAAAGATGAATATGGAGGTTTATCACAATATCATAAAAAGTTAGCGAATCATTTTGAAATCCCATTGTTTTGGGCCATGTTTGCAAGCAAAAGATATTTTCCTATTTTCTTAGTGACACGACTCAAAAGTGTATTACTCTGAAGTATAAGAGTGTCTACTTATAATATAACCTGGTGAGTCCGGGGTCGAACCACAGGGAATTTTAAATCTAGTTGTCAATTTGTTTAAACAAAGAAATTTAATTGCGAGAAAAGAAATCACTAGAAATCAATTTAAAGACATGCTAATGTTACGCAATCCACTCTCAGTATTCAAACTATAATTTTACTATTCTCTCATTTTTTATATTTTTGCCTCACTTTTACCATTTAATAATTATATCATTTAATTCTCAACTAACTATATGTGTGGATAAATATGGAATAAAGTACCTAATGTGCCACAACTATTTTAATGTGTCGACATTATGTCAAAATACCATACAGATCGAAGAAAATTTATAAATGAACATGACATAAAAATAACTAGTTTGAAACATTGAACTTCACATTTCACCTCAGCTTAGTAAAATTAGCAACTCATATTGAAAGAAAATACAACACTCTTTTTATTTGATAAACTTTTGAAATATGTTACAAAAAAAATTGATACAAAAGGAAACAAGAAAAGAAAAGAAAGAAAGACAGAAATTCTTCAGTTCCCTCTTGGCTACAACTCTCTCTCTGCTCAGATCTCCCTCCTCAATCACTTGCCACCCCTTGCCTTTTATAGGCAAAGGAAATCGTCTTCTTTTCTTTTATTTTATTTTTTATTATTATTATTATTATTATTATTATTATTATTATTATTATTATAATATTTGAATTGTGTGATGGTCAGGAGGCGTGATGGCCTCTTGACCATCACCAACATGCTTGCCAATCCTCTTTTTTATATACATATATTTTTAATAACATCTCCTCGATTGATGAATTTTAAATTGCTCCAGCTGTCCTTTTTTGTTCCCGCTTTTAACTCCAATTTCATCTTTATTCTTGAAAAATATTTACATGATAAAAAGTAACATATTGCGAATTAATTTAACATAAAAATATATTTGGGAAGTATTAAGATAATTTAGAAATAATGAGCGCATTAATCGACACAATAAGTGTAAAACTAATAATTTTATCTTTATTACACGTACACTTTTTAGTGTTAATCACTTAGTTTCTTTCCATATTTTTATTTTTATTTTTACAAATATCGTATCTAAGTGTCATTTTTTATTTTCTTTATTTCCAATGATAGTATTATACTAATTTAAAATATTTTGGATTTGCCTCTTTTGATAAATTCACTTATTTAGGGTTAGTATAAAAGTTACTAAAAACTTTACTTTTGTCAGAAATTTCTATTTCTCTATCTTTTACCTTCTTTATGTTTCTGTTTTGTCATTCAATCACAGGTTTGGCTTCGTTTTCATGTTAGAAACCAAATTGTCTGAGTCATTTAGTTTGGTTCGATTCATATTAAAATTTTAAGTGTATCCATTTATTAACTTAGTGTCGTTTAGTATTAATTTATTTTTCAACAGAATGGGAGAATTAGTTCATTTGATTTTAAAAAATGGTTGAGCTATTTGATGACTGTTAGTGATAATGAATTTGTACATCTGTATGATGTCACTGAATACAACTAAGTTATCACTTAATTTGTTCCTAAAATATTTTAATAATAATAAAAATATTTATATAGTGCAACACGAAGAGAAAATATGAATAGATAGTAAAATTGGGATTTGAAAACTAGGTAAAAGATTAATAGGAATAATTAAAAATTAAAATTAGCTAGACTTATAATTTAAGAATCAATATTGGAAAACTAAACAATTAAAGGAAAGTGCTTTTGATTTATGGGAATTGTGATGAAATCCAGCACTGATGCACGTGCATTACTCTGATCGATTATTACACTACGACCATAACAAACAAATAAAGAAAGTGGTTTTGATTCAAAGCATTGGAAAGAGACGAGAAAAATAAAAAGAGCAAAGTATACATCTTTAGTTTTTAATTATTTTTTATTTTGTTTAAAATATCTATTGTCTTTTGTCTTTATTTAAGTTTCATAATGTTTTAATGGTGAATCAAATTATCTAAAATTAGACACTTCAATTAAGGCCAGCATAAAATCTTTTGGAGTTAACTGGGGCACTTTTTTTAAATAATAAATTAAATACATTTTTTTATAATCATAAAAAAGATTACAAAAGTCAGCGAGGGCCCGTGCCTCAACTAGTCTAATACTGGATCCATCCGTGTATATACCATGTACAAATAATAATATCAACAACAATAATTAATATGAGGGTGGAGATATTTGTACTTTAAAAAAATACTATGAACACATTTATTTATATAAAATAATTCATTATAAAAATACTCATAATACTCATAAGTTGAATTACCGTTAAAAACAATCTATTATAAACCAATATGACATAATTACTCTTAATACTTGTAAAACACACACTCATTATTCAATGTAAAATTCTATTGTTGGGATGTGAATAAGCTTATCCAAGGAAGGGGGAAAAAAACTACATCTATATGATGAAATTACACTTCAAGAAAAAAAAAAAAAGGGTTATACAAGTAGATAAATTTTTTTTATCACCAATCTAGCTTTTTGTGATTAGGTGGTGGTTGAACTCCATCGAGGTTAACTATCTTGCTTATTGTTTCAAGTAGCTGGGCCAGCTTCAACATTGTAGTCTTGACTGATCCTTTGAGATGTTCAAAACCTCCCATGTCAACGCTATGACATATTAATCCTTGTCAGCTACTCATTTGTTTGGCATTCCCCTAATCCATTAAGTTGAATCAGCAATGATGTACGATGGTTGTGTAGGATGAGCAAAATATCTTTCTGGGGCTATAAATTTTATTATGTCTATCTATTTTGGGCGTTATAATATATCACTTTGTAGCTAACAAAAAGATGGATGTAGGGGTTAATCACAATATCATAAAAGGTCAGCGGATCATTCCGAAGTCCCATTGTTTTGGGCTACATCCGCAAGTGGAAGATTTTTCCTATTTTCCTAGTCTCTTTCCGAATTTTAAATTTTTTTCAAACGCCAGATTTAAATGTCATTTTTTTTTCTTTGTTTCAAATAATAGTATTTTATCATGTTAAATATTTTGGATTTGCCTCTTTTGACAAATCCACTTACTTACGGTTAGTATAAAAGACCCTTAAAACTTAAGTTTTGTCAGAATTTTTATTTCTCTATCTTTTACCTTCTTTATGTTTCTGTTTCGTCATTCAATCATAGGTTTGGTTTGGTTTTTATGTTAGAAACCAAACGGTCTGAATTATTCCGTTTAGTTCTATTCAGATCAAAATTTAATTTGTATTTGAATTGAATTTCCAACTCGAATGGGTTCTAACATTCTTGATTTGGGTTTTATGCGTATGTATTTATTAACTGAGTGTTGTTTTGTATTGATTTGTTTTCAAGATAATGGGAGAATTAGTTCAATTGATTTTCATAAATCGTCGAGCTATTTGGTGACTGTTAGTGATGATGAATCGCTACATCTGTATGATGTGTTAGTTCCCTTTGTTTCTTGGGATTCTACATTGTCTTTGGAAGTGCTTTTATCAAAAGCCCTGTTTTATCAAAGGAATTAAAAAAAAAAACCTATAGATTTGTTTAGTATTGAGCTTTTACAAATTTTAACTTAAAAACTAACTTATAACACTTACATTTTTTTTATAAGGGTAATTTTTAATTGAGTCCTCATTATTTTTAGAAAAAAATTCAGAGACAAAAAGTTTACTAAATGAATTAATTAAATCCTTTCAGGTACAAACTAATATCCTTCAAGTCCTTAACTTAACTTTTCAGTTAGAAATATTAACAACGTTGAGGACATTTTAGTAAACGAACAATTGAACCCTTCCTCATTCTTTTATATTTGACAGGTGGCAATAGTTTAAAGCAAAGTCAATTCACCTAACCAAGTTAAAGTTCTTTCAAGCGGAAAAAAAAAAAAAAACAAACTCCAGAAGAAACTGCTGTATTCTTCGTGTGAGAGGAGAGATTGAAAGAACGTGGGATGGCGCCAAAAATGTTGTATAAATCTACTGTAATTTTGACCAAAGCTTTGTTAGCATTGGTTGAGTTAAAGTATTGGAGAGAACACGAGTTTAAAGGTTAGTAACTCTAATTTTTAAGTGATTTTTGCAAGCATTTTCTGATAAAATTGTTTCCATATATAGTGATCTTTGTGAAAAATTAGGTTTTTCAAGTCTATTTTTCTCAATGACAACTATGTTTAATTATTGGTGGATTTTTGTATTGAATGTTGTATTTTGTTAATATACTTTTTTTTAATTTGCATTCTTTATATAATAATTGGACCAAATACACCATATTTATATATGTATTTATTGAACTTATTTTGCCTATTTTATGGGCTTTCTTGAGTTGTTGTATATGTACAATATTTCATTTCAACCAATTGGTATTGTTATATTAATAAGATTGAATTCATTGTATTTGCTTTTTTGTTCATGTAAAATTGAATTCTATGTGTTATTATGAGTGGTAATTTATATATATATTAGACTAAATTCTCTATAGTTGTTGGGTTATTTTTTCTTTTCAGTTTTTATTTTATATATTAGATTGAATTTGCTTTTATACTTTTTTTTAACCGAATTACATGTATATTTCATTTAGGTTGAGTTTTTTATTCTTTGCTAAATAAAATTGTTTTAGTTTAGCCATTTTTTGATGCAATACTTTTTGTTTAAAATTGATGCAGGTAGTCATGTTACCTTTTTTTTGTTGGTTAAAATTAATAGGGTGGTGTATGAGATAGGATATAGGGACCCAGAGGAATATAAGATTATTAGGTTGTTTCATGAAATTCTAGAAGTTATGGTTAAGTATGGACACAATGAAATGGATTTAATTGAAATTTCTATTGTGTTGCCATGGACTACAAGTAGGCAGAGGAAGCTAATTTCAAATGATAGTGAATTGTATTCGGTTTTTGAGGAGTTTTTTACTAATAGTTGTCCTGTTATTGAGTTTGAGGTGCACACTGGGTCAGGTGGTCAATCATGTCATGAAAGTGTTATAATAAGATTTGAAAATCCTGTCAATATAGATGTTAGCATGGGTAGTGATAAGTTTGAAAAACTTAGTGAGGATGGCTTTATCGGAGGGCACTCATCTAATGAAGAGAATGGTCTCTCATAGATGTATGAATCCATTGTTGATAATGAGTGGAAACCAAATCTAAATGGTTCAATTAGTCTAAAAGTAGGAAATACCTTTGAATCTGTTGCATTATTAAGAGAGGTTATGGTGAAATATGAAATCCAAAAGGGTTTTTGAGTTAAATAGGATTAAAAATGATGGTATTAGGTATACTTGTTGTTGTGTCAATCCAAAATGCACTTGGAAACTTCATGCTTCATCGATGGTTGATGGGATAACTTTTAAAATTAGGTATATTAAAGGGAAACATGATTGCCAGATTAAATCAGTTAATAAAGATGCAACAACACCTTGGATAGCTAAAGTTTGTGCTGAACTTATTCAAACTAACCTAGGAGTTAGTGTAAATGTCATAAGGAGTGAGTTAAAAGATAAACATGGGATTGAATATAACAAACAAAAACTATACAGGGAAAAAAAATTGCATTAAAAACCCTAGGTGCTGACCAGATTGCTTGCTATGGAAAGCTTTTGAAATATGCTCACATTCTAATGAAAATAAATAAAGGTGCTTGTGTTAAGGTAAAGGTTGATAGGCCATTGTCAAATAGCCTAGTATTTCAAAGGATTTTTTTGTCATTTCCTGCACTTAAAGTAGGGTACCTAACTGGGTGCAGACCTTTCATAGGATTGGATGGGTGTCACTTGAAGGGGCCATTCAGGGGAGTATTGTTATCTATTGTTGCATTAGATGCTGACAATAGAATTTTTCCACTGGCTTTTTGCATATGTGAGGCAAAGAACTATAATAGTTGGGTTATTTTTTATCTTTGCTGTATGAATTCATTGGGGTTGATGATCATAGGTCTGAAACTATTATTAGTGATAGACAAAAAGGTCTTTTTATGGGGATTGGAAAAATATTGGCCTAATGCTAATACTAGATATTGTGCTAGGCATATCTTTGCCAATTTGAAGTGTAAGTTTCGTGGTTTGAATGTCATGGGGTTATTCTAGGAAGCTTGTAGGGCTGCAAATCAGTTTGACTTTGAGAGGACAATGAGTCAAATTAGGGCTAAAGACCAAAATTGTAGTGAATGGTTGAGAAAAATACCACCTGCACAGTGGTCTAGAAGCGGGTTTGATCATCATGTGAAATCTGACCATGTTACAAACAACATGACTGAATCTTTTAACAAATGGGTGGATGAGCTTAGGGAGAAGCATGTCCTAACCATTCTTGAGCATATTCGTAGACAACTAATGGTGAGAATGTTGAAAAAATATCAGCTAGGGGAAACTGGGCAAGACCATTCGACCCCATATGCTAGAGAAAGACTAAATCAATCCTCAAATAAGGCAAGGAGAATTAAGGTCTTTGGAGGTAGAGGGGAGTTGTTTGAATGTTGTCAAGCTGGCTATAGAAACTTCTTGGTACATATTACAGATGGTACGTGTGAATGTGGGATGTGGCAAGTTAGTGGAGTGCCTTGCAAACATGCAGTAACAACTGCTATTCTTCATAAAAGAGGGCGACTTGAAAATTATGTGCATCATTATCTAACCAAGGAATCTTTTATAATGACATACATGGGGACTATAAATCGTATTCCTGATGAGTGTGCTTAGCCTAAAGCGGAAGCTGAACCTTCCCTTGATGTTGTGGTGCCTGTGAAGGTTGGACCACCTGACATAAAGGCTCCAGTTGGTAGACCGAAAAAGAAAAGAACAAAAGAACCTGATGAGACCAAACTAACTAGTAAAAAGTTTACTATCAAATGTAGTGCTTGCAGATGTCTTGGGCACAACAAAATGGGCTGCCCTAATTTTCCAAAAACCACAAGAACTATAGAGGTATAACATAAGAGTCATTTTTGTTTTTTAAATTTCTTTTGGTGAAGTTAACAAATATTGATTTTGATGTTGTGCAGGGAAGCAATAGGACTTCATCATGTGCACAGGTTTAATTTAATTATAAAATTTTAATTCAAAAGGATTTTTTTTTCTTTTGCACTAGATATTGCTTAAAACTTGGTGATATTGGTTGTGTGCAAGGAAGAAATAAGTCTTAATCAAGTGGACATGTTTAATCTAGTTCTGAAAATTTAATTCTAAAGGATTTTTTTCGTTCTTTTTCATTAAATTGCTTAAAACTTGGTGATTTTTTTTGTGCACAGGCAAGCGATATCACTTCATCAACTACACAGGTCTGATTTTGTAATTGAATCTCCTTATATATGTTTTGTTATATTATCAAATGGATTAATAACTTGGTACTATATATGTTTGATTTGATCATGGAATTATATTGAATAGATTGATTCTTTTTTTTATTAAATGAAATTGATGTCTTTTTTTTTTTTTTTTCCTTTTGGACAGTATGAAACTAACCCACAATCGCAAGAAGTATATGTCAATGAACAATCAATTGGCAATAGTTCTGAACAAGCTAGTTAGGCTTCAATCAATGTCACTCAACCAGTGGGACTGTATACACAACTATTGTGGACTGTACTTCAACCTCAAAAGGAAGAACTTGTCACTGTTAACAAGGAGTAGGATAGTACAATTTCACCTTGGGTTGGCATTTAATTCTCCATTATAGAATTCAGAAGACAATTAACTATTTTTTGTTTTTAAATTTCAGTTTACCTTAGTATTGCTAAGGTATTTGTTAGTTTGAATTTAATTGACTTTCATACTTTTAATTTCATTTTTAGACCGAATGTTATTGTGGTTTTTTTAATATTATATTCAATACATATGTTATTTAGTTTAACAATTATTATATTTTTATAGATGTGATGAAATTATATGGATAGCAAATTACATTTTCATGTATAATTCACTCAAATTGATAAATAGGCTATTAGATTGAAAAAAATGTCCAAGGTTAAAATTGTACTTTAAATCACTAATATGATTATAGGGGTATACCTGTCTTTTATGTTTAACTTAACATTTTCACTAATTTTTTTAACGGAAGAATTGGGTTAGGGGCTTGAATGACATAAATTTGCACTTGAAAGGATTTAATTGATTCATTTAGTAAACTTCTGGTCTCTGAATTTTTTTCTAGAAATAATGAGGACTCAATTAAAAATTACCATTTTTATAAATACTTTATAAATACTAGATGTTAATCCCAGGGATGGCAAAATGGGAGTTTGGGCCAGGCCATTATAGGCCTAGGCTGGGCCTGGGCTAAGCTTGGACTTTCACTTATTTTTTAATTTTTGTAAACTTTTTTTAACTTGAAATAAGTTAATAATTAATAAGTTGTTATAATCAATAATGAATTAAAAATAAATATTTTAAAATAAAATAATAAATAACAAAAATGAAGCAAATCAAAGTTGAGAGATTTAATATTTTAATATTGGATTATCTAATTCAAGTACTCTCTTAATTAATTAATGCTTAAAATGGGTTTAATATTATAATTTTAAGTTATTTGATTCATTATTGATATATGAATTAGAGATTTAAGCTTTCTTTTTTAAAAATTTTTTATTTTTTAATTTTGATATGTTATTATGATTCATAATTTTATTTTATTTTATTTTTAAATAAAAGGTTGGGCTGGGCTCGGTTTTTTTTCCCTTCAGCCCTTGCCTGGCCCTTATGTGGAAGCCAAAGCCAAAGTCTGCAAGAATGGATTGGGCTAAGTCCGAACTTTTTTGTCATCCCAAATTAAAGTTTACAAATTAAGTTGATTTAATTCATCACTTATGTGATGAAAAACCTATGATATTTTTATTAATCTTATCAAAATGTTTCTTTAAATTTCATATTTACTGTATACTATTAGCTTTGTCTTTTGTAATTGCACACTTTTTTTTTTGACCGCAACTATAACTTATAAGTTATATCACATCAATATCAAACATGACTTTAAAAAAGGTTTTTGAGTAAGGTGGCGTTTGTTTTTTTAACTTAATGACTTAAAGTGACTTAACTTAATTAATTAAGTTAATTAGAGGTGTTTGTTTTTATAACTTAATGAGACTCTTTAGATAATTTTGACTTAATAAAATAAGCCAATTTTTTTTAGCTTTTTACTTAATGGAGAAATATGAATTTAGTCAATTAGTTGCTAATGTCAAAAATATCTCTGCTTCATAATTTAGTTTTCATGTCTATCCTAAAACTCACCCAAAGACATTTAACCCACATAAAAATATTCCTATTTTTTCTTTTTTATATTTGATACGATAAAATTTAAAATTTATGGTATTTTATATATTAAAATTCCAAAATAATTATGTATTCACTTGAATATTGTTTTACTTATAAATATTAAAATATTGTGGTATTTAATTTATTATTTATTTGATAGTCAAATTTAATAAGGATACAAATGTAAAAGTACACATTTTCAACTTTTTAAGTTGAAAAAAACAAACAACTTAATACTTATTTTCCTAGATTCAGACAAAAAAATAAACATATTATTCAGATTCAAACATTCAAATCTATTTAGAATTCAGATTAATTCAGGTCTATTCAGATTTTAGACAAAAAAACAAACGACACCTAAGTGTAAATCATTCTTTTAGATTTTGCAGTAGTTTTCCGGAATGGGATTAAAAAAGAAAAAGAAAAAGTGCCTTTCGAAATCAAAGAAAAGCTTGAAGTGGGCTTTTAAGTTTTGCTGATTGATTTAACTGAAGAAAGGTGAACTAAGCATGAAATTACACTTAAACATAAATTTTGTTGCTTGCAAATATTTTTTTTCTCACACCTATTTTCACGGAAACAGCTGGTATGATTATGGTGCCTTTTTCCTCCACTGTGGTAGAAGTAGATAAAATTTTAGTAAGAAAATAGTATGTCACAAAATATTAGCGATTCCGTTCTTTATGTGCAACGTAACACAACTCATTGTTCATGAGTAACCCTCTTGTTCCTTTGATTAAAACGCCGCGGCTCTGTAATTTGTGTTTGTTCTTTTTACTTGATATGGTGAAAGTTCTTTGTAAATATCAAGGTATATTAAGCAAGGACACAACTGCAGAAAGGGAATGGAGGCTTCTCATGAGGATTGATTCTGACAAAATAACATTCGTATGTCCTTAAATTTTTCCTTCATTGCATGATGATGGTGCTACTTTACGGAGAGATTACAAGGAAAGCAGGGCCTCTCATGGCTGGCTGCTTCGAGCTTCTTTACAGCAGCATATGTATATGTCCTTTCCACATTCAATTGAAACAGAGTTTGGGTTAAATGCAGCGTTCAGATTTAACTTGTAACGTTTTTTTGCTACCATCACCTAACCAAAATTTGTCTTTACCGGTCACTGAAAGTTTCCTGAAAAAGTAATCCTCACCATTGCTTAAAAAGGGACTCATTGCCTAATTAATTTATTTGATTTTCCTGCCAGCAGCTGAACGTGAATTGACCTTTGAATTTACCTCGGTACCGAGATTACATTGCTTGCTATTGACTTGGAGAGAGAACCTGAGACGGTCTGTTGGTGATGCTTTAGAATATAATAGAATGGTAGGTTTCATTAATTTTTAAATAATAAATTTGACGAATATGCTTTAAATGTTGTGCAAATTTTCTCTGAGTTGAAACAAATGACCAATAATTGTAGGGTCTTGCATAATATACACTGTAGAGACATGAAAATGTCGAGTAGAGGAAATATGTGTGTCACACATGTGAGAATGGGCGACCGGCTGCTCAGGTAATCGCCATTTACATTACCAAAGCAATTAAATAAAGACCTTTGTTATGTTGGCAGAAAAAAGATGTAAAATTCATTTAAGTGATTGGTGTTTTAATAACTTATAAAATAAATTTAGTTAGATTTTAATTATACATTAACGTTGATGATATTAAATTTTTAAATGCTTGGGAAAGCTCATATTAATTAAGAAAGAATTTAAATGCAAAAATAAAGAAATAAATAGTGAGTTAGAAGAACAAACAGGTAAGTAGAAGGAGCTTTTAAAATGATAAAAATAAAGAGTTGGACAATTGGCATCACTTCATTAATATCATAAAACTCTTATTTTATTGAAATTATATTTAAGAACAAATACAAATAAAATTAACCCCACTAATAATTTTGCACTCAACTGTCAGCCATCTCAGGTATCTGCTTCCGAAGTTTGTATATAATGCTGCTAACTTGTTTATCTGTGAAAATGATTTTTTCGTGTATTATTCCATTTGAAGTATCGGATTTGTTATTTAATTGGTTAAAAGAAACTCATTCCCTTGTTAATTTTTATTTGCTTTATAATAATTTCATTGTAATTTCAGTTTATCTACATATTCTCAACCACTAATACTTTGAGATCCGCCTATACACTTTCGAAACTGAGTTTATCGTCGCTAGCAACTCAATCAGGAAACGTATATAAATCATGCTCAACAATTTTTTTTTTTTTCGGTATTTCGGCTTTCCTTGTATATGCTCGTTTATATCCCAGCAAGATTGTTCATTATTGGAAATAAAATTGCTAGGGTTTGAAATAACATAATTATTACATTGAATAATAAGTGTATTTTACAATTTATAGTGTCTAGAGTAATTATGTAATGTTGGTTTATAATAGATTGTCCTTAATAATAATTAAAATTATTAATATTACAACTATTTTTGTAATAAATCATAATATCTCAACTCTCATATAAATTATTATTACTCTTTTTTTTTCCTAGACTTGGTATATAAACTATTAAATCTAATGAAAGTAGTGCGTCAACATTCCAATTTCCACGACCTTTTTACTGTTACAGTGCTATCACTTGAGCTATAAATGTCTATTTTGTGGCCATAATATACCGTATTACCGTCTCAGTAACAAGAATGTGAACTATTATAAGTGCTTTGTAATAAGTTAGTGGATTATTCACATTTTTAAAAAAACTCAAATCACAGTCAAAAGTTTTTTTTTTTCCTTTTGAGTTTTTATCTTTTAATTAAGAAAGTCAGATTTAAGTGTCGTTTTTTTTTAAAATTTCAGATATTAGAGTTATGTCAAAATAACTTAGTTTTGCCCTTTTTTTTAGTAAAATGGTGTGTTAGGATTCTAGAATAAAAAAGGATCAAACCCTAATTGTCATTACTTTTTCATCAATAAAAGTAAACTTTTGAAAACTTTATTCTTTCATTACTAGCTACCGATGGCCCTTCGCCGCTTTCTCATTTATTACTTTGAACTTGAAAATCCTCTCTACGATTCGCTGTCTCCCTCACTCAGCACATAACGCAACTGAGCAAAACATTTATATTGACAAACCTTTCCATCCCATCCAACTTTTCACAATTTGGGTTATTTTTATTTTTTGAGGACCATTACGAAACGTTGTACAAACAGCAGGAGAGGTTTCTATAATTACGTGCAATATGGCCTAGTTTATTGGAAGTCAGTAAAAGTAAAAATAACCCTTTTGAATTTTGTCCCTTTCCATCCTCATTCCATCAAACAAAAACTTTTTGAATTTTTATTTTTTTCACATTTTGATTAAACAGTGGCTCGTTTAGCCCATAAATACCGAGGCCATGAGATAATTTTTTAAGCGGAGATAAGTAAGATGCTTCTATCGAGTGTGTAATTTTTATTTTTGGAAGTGAGAGAGAGATTTTTCTTTCCCTTTCTTTTCCTTTTTCCTTCCAAGTTCAAGCTGAGTGAGCTAACTGTTGAGTTCTATTTCATTTAATATGAAAACTGAAGATTTTCCTGAGATATATATGCGAATGCAAAGCTGCCAATGCATTCTTCATCATCCAAGTCCAAACCCTTCTTCTGTGTATGGTCATTTTATTTATTTATTTATTTTTGCACTCTAGTTGTACATTATCTTTGAGTATGCAGTCTACTTCAAATTACTTTTATTCTCCCAATTTTGGGGGAATAAATTGGTTAAATTGTCCCTCTGAAAATTTTCTTTCTTTCTCTTACTAAAACAAAATATATGTAAGATGAAATGCAGGTTTAAGAGATATAATTTTAAATGCAAACTTAAACACAAACTTTTAGCTATTAGCTCACAATCATTTTAATAGCCTCAATCGCTTAGATTGAGACTGGCATGAATTTCCTTTCGATGCAAAATTAATTAGTGACTGTTAATTATTTTTCTTTCTCTTTCACTTTTATATTTTTTTTTCTTCTTTTTGTCTCTCCTCGTATCTTCTCCCAAGATCCTTTGTCCTTCAAAGTTTCAACTTCTACGTACTCAAATAAAACTACAATTTCCTCAAGAAGCAAAACCAAGAGAAAGGGACTCAAAACGTAAAACAAACAATTTTTTCCTTTTTAACTTTTTGCTTTTGTTAATGTTTGAGGGGTTACTATTTACTTTGTCAAAAATCGATGCCAACAAACAGTGGTTCATTTTGGCTTTGATAAAAATCATACCTCTATGTAGTTTCTCTCAATGAGAGTTGGCTTGATTTAGAACGACGATTTTGAAAGCGTGTAAAAATCTATGAATTGATAGATGGGTGAGATTTAATTTTTACGTAAATTCAATTGACCTCATATTTATATTATCAATTTTCAATTTATCTCTAAAAGTGTGAAAATATTATTTTACATCCATTTGCTGTTAAAGAAGGCAAAAAGTAAATCCATCAATTGTGGTCTTCATGTCATCATTTTCTCAAAGAAAATGTGGTAAATTGAAGTTTTCACACTTTTTAAGGGATAAATTTAAGGGATAAATTAAAGACTGTCATATTATCTTAAGAGATTAATTAAAATTTACCCTATTTCTACTTTACAGAAGATTAATGATGTAGTTTTTTTATAGTCCTTTTATCTCTTTTCATGTCCATGATGGGATCTCACCAATTTATTTAGATGAAGTATAAGGTCTAAGCCTTGTGGATAATGTAAAGGAACCATTCTCTCCGTTGATTCTTGTGGTTTAGCTTCTTTAAGCTCTAAACTAGGTACGTTAATCTATGAAGTTTTTAGTCTCTCTCCCAATTTCTAGCAAGAAAGAGATTTAAAGTGGAAAGAAAAGAGATAAAATTAATAATATGTAATGCGACCACTACTTTATTTTTAAAATGAAATTTATGTCAGCTTCAATTTAAGTCATTGAAATAACTGTAATCCAATGGTTAAAACTTGTGTCTAAATTTGTGTTTAAAATTATGATCAAGATTCTCTTCTAATATGAGCTCTTTTAAACCTTTAAAAATCTTTTGCCACTTATTATTTAGTGCTAGTGTACGAATAAAACTTAACCACTTTTATTTTTTAAATTATTAACAACTAATCGCTTGAGTGAAGTTTGCTCAGGAGAAATATTAGATTATGATAGATTTTTTTAAAAAAATTGTTTTGCAGTGGGCGAAATCTCTTCTCCTCAATGTCATATCCCTATATTTTTGGTCATCTTATTGGGGCTCTCGTCGGCATCGTGGGTGCAAATGTTCAAGGCCAAACTAAGTCCTTGCTTGAAACACACTCAACAAATATATGCTCTTTTCTTATAGCCACAGCCATTTACTGTTATGCATATTCAGCTGATGTGAAGTCTCGAGTTCATCAAGAAAATTCTTCCCAGTTCTGGTGCCTTATTGCTGTTGCCTCAGGATCTGTATCTGCAGTCTCTTTGGTTTCCACATTTGTCCCACGCTCTAATATTGGTCACATCATTTTGTACACTGCATGGATTGGCGCTGCCATTATCAGTGTTGTGTATCATTATGGCACATTGTTTATGGAAGCTTCTCTTAAGCTTTACCAGAAAACATTGAAGCCATTTTGTATCGACACTTGCAATAGGTTTCAAGCTTATAACGCTTCCTCGATAGGGCAGCTACGACCAACACTACCAGTCTAGAAGGATTCCTCTTCAAATTACAAAAATATATTTTCATGGTGATATTTTATATGGGAATAACCTCCATGTAGTCATAAAAATTTCTTGTCCCAATTTGAGTCAGTTATAAATAATAATAAATTTCATATTGTAATAAACTATACTTTTTTAGCTTCTGTCTTAAAAAAATTACCTTCACATAATAATAATCATTTGTATATGACAAAACATATATACTATGTTTCATTAAAGGTTTAAAATAGAACATAATATTTTTTCTTTGTTATAATATATGGTATTTTATGGAATCTACATTAAGAGAAAAAAAAAATTAAAGAAATTGTAAAAATTTTAACTTTTAAGATGATTTTGTATATCCATAACACTACATATCATGTACTTATTTTTTGAAACTAAACCTATCTCTTTTATTAATGTGTGTACTATACAATGGATGTCAAAATTTATTTTGTGTTTGAGATGAATTTTAATGCGTTAACCGACAAACCCAAACCATTCCACCGGCGGGAGTCTACTGCTCGTAATAAGGTGTAGCGTAGCGGCACCCTCAGTGATGTTAAATGACCAAAATACCCTTGGTGTTTAAATAAATAATCTTTACGACGCCTAAGGGTATCTTACTCATTAAATGGGGTCGGGCACCTATTTGAGACGATTGCAAAACTTAGGTCCTTATTGGAGAAATCTTGCTGATTGATTCACAACTTCCGCATCTTCCTTCCCGTTTCAGAGGAAAATTTATTTTCGATGCAGTTGAATTAATCTGGAGGAGAAAAAAATGGTTGGTATGTGGAGATTTATACTTGAAACGTAGTAGTTTTCTTGCATAATTGCTGTGGTTTATTTATTTATTTTATTTGTGTTGTGTATTTTTACTGGGTGTTTCTAGGGTCACAATCAGAGAGAGAAGACAAGGTCTCGTTGGAGCTCTCTGAAGAAATTCTTCAGAGCATGGAAGTGGGCATGTCTTTTAGAGATTACGTGAGAGAACCTTCTACCTTTTTTTTTAATTTATTTTTGGTTGAGAAATATACTTGATTTGCATTTTAAATGTATCTGTTTGTTAATTGAGTGTCGTTTTGGTATTGATTTGTGTTTCAACAGAATGGAAGAATTAGTTCCATGGATTTTCATAAATCGTCGAGTTATTTGGTGACTGCTAGTGATGATGAATCTATACGTCTGTATGATGTCACTGCTGCCACGTAAGTTGATCCTCTGTTTCTTCGGATTTTATGTTGTCTCTTTGGAAGTTCTTTTAACTAAGAAAGGGCTTTTGAATAAGTGTAAATAGCTGGTTTAATTTTTGCAGTAGTTGTTTGAAATTGCAGAAAAATAAAGTGTCTTTTGAAATCAAAGGAACCCTTGAATTGTTTTTCTGGGGAAGTGCTTGATATCTGCTTTCATAGGTGGAACTTTTTGGATTAGGAAATCACTTCTAGTGTTGTTTGAAGAAGTGCTTCATATATGTTTCAAAGTGATTTTACTCAAGGGTACTTTCAGTTCAAGCACTTCTGAATGTATGCTCTGCGTGTTTCATGAGCCATGAAAGTTGCTGTTTCTCTAAGATAGACAAAAATGCTTTTTAAGATGGAGAAAAAAAAAAAACCTTGGAGTGGTTTCTGGGAAGTGCTTAAGGGAAATGTAATTCATATGTTTTTCAAGTACTTTGTGAAAAGGCCTTTTTCCCCTCCTGTTTTCACATGCTCTTTCTATAAGAACACTCCCAAATGCACTTCAGTTGTCTTAGCTGAGTTCATGATAGTCGGTATTACAATTGTTACTGAGACCCTTAATTGAATTTCAGATGTTTGAAGACAATTAATAGCAAAAAATATGGCGTGGATCTTGTTTGTTTTACTTCTCATCCTACAACAGTCATATACTCCTCAAAGAATGGTTGGGATGGTATGTTTATCGGAACATTTGTTTTGTGTATGTTGGTGGATTACTTTACTAGGCACTTATTTGAAATATTCATTTATTCAGAATCTCTACGGCTTCTTTCCTTGCATGATAACAAGTACTTGCGTTACTTCAAAGGTCACCATGACAGGTTTGATTTCTGATATGTGGTGATATATTCTCAAATCACTGATTCTTGTAAATATTTTGTAATTATTATTAACTGTATATATGTTTTACTGCTTCCAGGGTTGTTTCACTTAGCCTGTGCTCATCTAAAGATTGCTTTATCTCCAGTTCTCTTGATCGAACTGTTCTGCTCTGGGATCAGCGAGCTGAGAAATGCCAGGTGGATATCATGCCATGCATGGTCACATCCGAACTGTTTTTTCCCCAATTTTTAATTGTATTTGTGATCTCTGTTGGCAAATCAGGGCCTGTTGCGTGTTCAAGGAAGGCCTGCTGCAGCATACGATGATCAAGGGCTTGTCTTTGCCGTTGCCTTTGGAGGATACATAAGAATGTTTGATGCTCGCAAGTATGAGAAGGTTAAGAATAATATCTAAGAATATCTTGGAAGTTTATATGTCGTACTACTTTTAGCATGCATTAATTTGGTTAAGTTTGAATACTGTTAGGGTCCTTTCGACATCTTCTCTGTTGGTGGAGATATATCAGATGCTAATGTCGTAAAGTACAGCAATGATGGGAGACTTATGCTTCTGACCACTATGGAAGGACATATTCATGTGCTTGACTCATTCCGAGGCACACTTGTGAGTTTACTTTTTCTTTCTTCATCTCCCAAATGTAACATATTGTATATATTTATCCCTCTATACACTGGAATCTCTGTTAATTTGCTTCTGTTTACTGTTGTTTTTAGCTATCCACTTATAATGTGAAGCCAGTTTCTCGCAATTCCACATTGGAGGCATCTTTCAGCCCTGAGGGAATGTTTGTTATATCAGGTAGAGTTTCTCCTTTCAGTTCTTAGGGTGCAGTGACTTGGATATTTTATTAATATTTGCTTTTGGCTGTTTTGATTTTTATATTAAGGTTCTTGCACTTGTGCTGTATATAACTCTCAGATAAATTTCTTACCACCTTGTTGGTTTTTGAATTACACGACTTGAAATGTTGGGCATCAAGCTTGTTTCCACAGAATTCTTTGCAATAAATTCATGTTCTCTTTTTCCTTGACTTGCTGTGAAACCCACTCCTATCCATACAAATCCAAATGCATACATATTTTTATCTGGTTATGCTTGTTAATCAAATAAATCAATAAAATGCTGAAATAGTGAGTGCACCCACACATGTGGAAGCAGCCTAGTGTGGCCAAGCACCTCTCATTAGTTTTATGTGATACAATTGGCTTGTTGCACTCTTGATGCTAATTTTACTTTCTTGGTTTTGGAAGGTTCTGGTGATGGTAGTGTATATGCTTGGAGTGTAAGGAGCGGGAAAGAGGTATGATAAGCAAAATTCCTTGATTCTCATGCCTTTTGAATGCTTAGAATCCAAAGGGATGTTATTTCCCATTTCCCCTACATTGACCCAGCCATAGTATTCATTGTCTTCTAGGCAAACCAACAATGCTTTTGATTCTACATTTGAGCATATACCTTAAGCACCAGTTTGCATAATGAGTTCTATATCCAAATACTATATTCTTCTGACGTTGGTATCGTTATTATATAAACATTGTTTGGTTTTGTTTATTTTTCTTGTCAAGGTTGCAAGTTGGATGAGTTTTGATACAGAGCCTCCTGTCATAAAATGGGCACCTGGAAGTCTCATGTTTGTTACTGGGTCATCTGAGCTATCATTTTGGATTCCTGATCTTTCTAAACTAGGAGCTTACGTTGGAAGGAAGTAAAGTTTCTAACATTCAACACCCTTATAATTTCTTGGGTATCTGAATATTGATGTATATCCATTGCTGGCAAGGGAACTTGTTTGTATCAATTTCTGGTCATAGTATGTGTATGCATCTTAACTTACCTGCTAGTAGGCTTTCCTATCAAGTTCTGGAGAAACAACTGCAGATCTGATATCAATATGTTATTTGTAAGAGCACTTCTTACATGTACAGCTAGGGGTGCATGAATTGAACTACTAAGATGTTACGCTCTATCGAAGCCCTTCCTAACCACCCTGGCAAAGGTTCCTTTCAGCTTGCCCTCTTCATAGTTCTTTGGCAGGCAACAACATGAGCAATCACCTCAACATGAGGCCTCGCCTTGGCACTGCCTAGGTAGCTTTTTGAGAAAACTAGGAACTTTATTTGTCATTGACATTCGTAACATGATAAGTTATTGACCGCATTATGTTGTATATATTACCGAAAAGAGTTTTTCTAGCTTCAACCATGAGTCCGTGATATCAGATTTGATTCTCAGAAATTTGCCTCTTCTTTAGCATTTTTGTTAACTCAGTGAGCCTGCTTTGGCAGGGAAAAAAGATAAATACTTATTTGTTGACCAAAATTTCTGGTGCATATTATGAAAGAAGAGGATAGAAATAAAAGCAGAACACGATGTATCTTATGGTGTAGATGTAATTGGTTCTCTTGGTTTTTTCTCTTCTCTTTTATAATCTTGTACTGTCTTGTGCAAAATTGAATTGATTGCCTCATACACCAAGATTTTTACAGAATCGGAAGGGAAAAAAAAAGTCAAAGATGGGAGGATGATTTACATCAGCAATGATGCAACCAGTTTCCATTAACCAAATATTGTTAGACAAATATATACCTCACGTACAAGAAAAGAAGACCCTCCAAAATAAGTAATTGCTTAGAATAATCCCCTACCAATAACACACAACAAAAGAAATTTGCATCTTGCTCCAGAATTTTGAACAAGCAAGCTACCAACCAACTCCATTAGTAAACTAAGATTGGTCTACCAACCTCAGAAAGGATTTGAATCAGATCCAATTTATGTTCATGCAAACAACTAATGAAAATGTGGTCTTTAAGTTTGTTAAAGGCACACCAATATAAATCTCTTGGTTTCACGTTGCTTCGATGCATCAAAACATTCAAAACTTTTACACATGTTTTAAAGTGTTTTACAAACTATGAATAGAAGACCCCCCCAAGCATCTCATACAAAAAGTTTGTCCTTTTCCCTTCAGACAGTAATTAATGAAAAAAATTACATCTAAGCAACCATTATATTTACTACAATTTATGATTTGAACGGCACCAGACGGCCAGAGCCAGAGGAATGGGTTTTCTGAACAAAGAATGGCCACCGAAGCCTGCAAAAGCAATGAAGGCAAATGAGAATCAAGAGCTCGGTCTTTTTTATGAAAAACATAGTACATTTGTAGAAAATGCTGAGGAGAGAAGCAAAATCTTAGCAATTGAGACCGAGAAATATACGGGGTGAATAGTCATAAATACCTCAAATACGAGGAATTCTAAAAATCAAAAGTGTCAGTCCCGAAGGCCAAGTTCAACCTCAAGTTCATCATCCTCTTCAAACAACTTCAAAAGACGAGCATACTGCTCTTCTCTTCTCTTCTTTTGCCATAACTTGAAGAGGAAAAAAGAAAATAATCCCACTGCCACAAGCCCAAGTAAAATGATGCCTACCTTGGCCCCAGTATTGCTCCTGGAAGTATGATGAGCTGCAGACTGTTTTCCTTTTTTTGTACTTGATGAGTCATTGGAAATGGCTGAACAAAAAAAAGAAAGATGTGGAATATAAGCTAACAATCTTAAAATAATTAATAACACCATTTAAGCAGAGAAATACTCAATCTCGTGCTGGAGTAAGTAATTCAAGAGTGGGGATCATGCCTATGTGAACTCTTTCAACAGAAAATGAAACAATGACCCAATTTATTTATTTGACCCACAACGAAGTCCCAATCACTACCAAAGCCAAGTTCCTAGAAGAGATAGAAATAGTATGGTTGCTTCAGCCTCAAAGGTTCTGTTAATGGCTGCTTATACAAAATCCAAGTAATCTGGTTATATCGCAAATCATGAATTTATCATAATGGTTAAAGATCTGAGAAGCTAATTTAAACTCACTTCACAGCTTTCCCAGTTATGCTTGTAAATCAACACTTGGAATATCAAGATTGGAATTCTTAGTTAGTGCAATTCATCACAAAACATCCCTTACAATGACTTGCATCAACAATTCAAACACCACATACATGGCATATTTATGAGAAATATGTATGTACGTACATACTCAATGCCACTTTCTCAAAAATTTGTTGCTGGAGTAATCCAAAACTAAGTTTATTAAACTCAGACTGGAATCTCTTCCTCTAGTGTCTTAAGAACTTGACTAATAGATGATCTCACACTTTCATTCTCACCCATCACTTTGCTTCTCCTACAACTCATTGCAATTCATATGTTCTAAGACAACTAGAAACATTCTTATAGCTTTGTTTTTAAAAATTCTCAAGCTTACATCAAAGAACAAAACAGAACAAAATAAAAATCAATTTTTTTTTTAACTTACGCACTAAAAAGTTCAAATCTTTTCTGTTTATTTGGATTTTTCCATTTCATCTAAAAGTTCAATTAAATTCTAAAACCTAGAAAATTAACCAACCAAAACAAATCCATACAGATTTCACAAACCAATCATATAAATAAAAAAAAACCTAAAACTAAAAAACATAATTTTATGATTTAAACACACAAATATTAGCAATCCAAGCGACAATTAACGCAAATTAATCGTAAATTTTTTTTAAAAAAATTAAAATTTTGAATAGGAGAACGAACCTGGAATGAATTGTAGACAAATTGATGAAATTAATAGTAAAAATTGAAAAGATCGATGTCTCGAGATCTCGTTCATCGCTGTGTTTTTCTTTTTCTTTGTTTCTATCAATCAGATTGGAGAGACAGCAAACGGCCGTCGTTTTTGAAAAAGTGAAAATTGAAATAAAAGAAAGGAATATTGGATGTTCTGTCAACGTTAAAACGATTTTGTATCGCCAATACGACGTAGTTTTCTGGTCTTTTTCATTTTCTTTTTATTTTATATCTTTTTTCCAAAGAGAATTTTAATATAAAACTAAAAAATTAGTTTTAATACACAATTATAATAAAATTATTTTCAATTACATGATGGGATTTATATAATAAAATTTTGATATATTAGTTAAGTAAGAAAAGGAAATGATTATATGCCTTTACTTTGTGATCAGCTCAAAGCCTATCAGTTGAGCCTACCAGCACTTAATCATTTAGAATTATATAATGGTAATTTTATATATTTTAACTGTGAATATTGGAAACTATTGATATATTATTGTCACATGTTATTGATTATTGTTAATTTCGATAAATTTATAGAAGCTTTAATTTTAATAACATCGCATTTTCAAGAGAAAGAAGTATATACAATTGAATATATGCTTGGTTTTTAATTTAAATGTGATCCATTATTTCTTAAGGTGACAATAAATATATTGTTTCGGAAATAATTTTAAAACTGTTCAATTCTCAAAAAAGAAACATTTTGTTTTTCGAACATTATTTTATTCAGAAAGACACATCGAAGAATAGCTTTCCTATTGTTTTTATGAACTGAAATATAAGGAATACAATCTAAATTCTTCAATTTGTAATTTAATTTTTCAGGTCTCACTTTTAGATTATGAATTAAACAAATGACAGATTTAAATATAATTTGTAGAAATGAAATATTAATAATCAAGTCATATATATATATAGATAGACATATGTATGTATGTATGTATGTATGTATGAAGTTAGCTTCCAAGGAGGGAGTCCTCATTTTATTAAATAAAAAATAAGTTAAAAGATTATATATATATATATATATATATATATATATATATATATATATATAAGTTCATAAAATCGTAAATATTTTTTTGCATTCTCAATATAGTAAAAAAAAAATTATTTTCTTATGGAGTCGTTTGAATTAGAGCGTTATCTAATTTCGTTATAAAACATTATCAAAATTTCATTGAATTATTTGGATTAAAATGAGATTTAATTACATTTCCGATCAAAAGCATAACCTAATCGCGTTGGTTTATAAAACGATATTTAAAGTTTATCTACCTATCAATTATATGTACAACCATCATCAACTCCTCCAAATTTTCATCTACGGCATAATGCATGATAACACACAAAAAGAAATAGTGTTAAATCATAAGCTAATTCAAAGTTATGTGAAGCTCTTCACATTCAATGTTTGCATTACTGGCAGATTACTTAATTCATAGCGTAACTCCTTGTTGATATTCCTAACTGGTGTTAGAATAGGACAAATGAAAATGCCCAATGCTTGATGTTGATGCAAAAGTTTCCCTTTCTTGTAATCCCATCATACCAATATTCCAATTCCTCCATTTTCCAAATCCTTTGATGTATTTTAATGGCTTACCTCTTTAATTTCAAATCTAATATTCAAGTTCAAGTCTCCAATATTTCTATCAGACATTCCTGAACTCTGGTTTATCAAAATTATTCAAGTTCAATATGCCAACAAAATGGCCAAATTCAATAATCTAAAATCTTCAAGTCACTGTCTTGACATAAAGAAAAATACAAGGATACCTAGTTCAGGTTCTCAGAAATGTCTTGGGTAATACCTAAAGCTACGCCAGATCATTCACCATGTATACAGCATTGATTTTTTTAATGTTTTGGGAAATTTAACATTACAGAAATTAAAATCTGATGTCTAAAGATTCACAGCTCCTGATGTGAGGAATGTGGAATATGGGATCCAAATTTCCCAGTAGCAGCATTCTTGAACCATTAAACTTATTTAAACTCATATGGATTGACATGTCGCCACCAGAATCTCATTCCTTTTCAAATGCAATGCTTCTTGTGATCCCCTGCATTTTTGGCAACAACTTCTTAGCTTTGGTAGCTCAACACGCCTTTTTAACAATATCGGCTCAATTACCTGGCAATAATTCATTTCAAACCAAATTACAATGAGAGAAGGATGGAGGTTTGGTAATTATGCATTTATGATTCATCACCTTTGGCTCATCATCGTCTTTGATATCTATGAATGGCATCAACATTTGCATGAATTCACTGCCAACAGCTGCCCGAAAATGGTTTCATTTTCTTTGGGTTCTGTTTCTGCTTGATATGCAAAAATACATCAATGGAAACATATGGAAATAACATTTGATGAATTAGAGAAACCAGCAAGAATGCGCACTCTATAGTGCAGACGCAAGTAAACAAGAATTACCTTAAATAACGGCAATACGTGATCTGCACAAATTAAGCTTCTTCTTCTTTCCCTTTTTTTTTTTTTTTTGGGTCCAGTTGTCCTGCTCTGTTTGAGGACCTCGAAAGTTATTACTCTTAACTCCAGAGCCAACCTAAATGAAGGTAAGGTAATTAGGGTTGAGAGAAAACAAAAGCATCAATACATTGACAAACCAACTTACCAATTTTGACAGCAATCTAGCTAAGTTGAGCCACCATGTCCATAGCTTTATCCAATGGGGTTTGAACCATATCCTGTCTCACCAATCTAGCACCATCATTATCAAAGCAAACGAATTACTCAAATTGAATTAATCATCTCTTACAATAATATTTCACAACCTTAATTAAGAACCAGCGTGGCGGCATTATCATTTTACGATTATACTCCATGTAGCCACCTAGAGAATTTTGTCAAGGGCCTCCTTTCACACAATCATGGTGTCTGGAATGTGAGAGATCTTAGGCCAGTCGCTCTTCTCCTCTGTCTGTTACATCTTCCTAGAGTACGACATGCACAATGTGCAATACCTTCAACGTCGTTGTTTCATGAAAGCAATCCCGTAATAATTTCCAAGGAAGAAAGACGTGGCATAATGTTGATGAAGGTGTATCCCATTCTTTTAATCCCATAATCCCAGTCCTCCAATTCCATCAATCCTTCAACTGAAAGTGATTTCAATTTGGAGAAGGCAATAATAAGCGATGAAGATGAAGATGAAGATGAAGATGAGTCACAATGATCACTTTCTATCCCCAGAAAACTCATTACCCACTCTTTTCACACTCTCCATGTACGATATGCTGAGCTTTTCAAGGGATCCCAATTTTCCCAAAGGAGGCAGCTGCTCACAATTTTTGCAGTTTTAAAGAGTGTCAAATTCCTGAAATTGGTAAATTCCTTCAATTTTTGCATCATCTAGGGGGAAAAGTGTTGCCTCTGTATCACAGTATCTCTAATTCCTTCAAAGTCAGAGGTGGTTGCAAGGCTTCAAGAACACGTTGATCATCCACGTTCTTCCTCCTTACTTCTTCTTCTCCTGCTTCCCCATCAAATTTAAGTCTCAACCTAAGGAGGTATTTCAGCTGGTTAAGCTCTAATCTCGTAGCCTCACCCACATCTAACACCTTTCCCAGTCTACTTATACCACATGCTTTGCCACCATCAGCACTTCCTCCACTCAATGGAACTCTTCCAATGTCCGGAGACTTGTTAATCTCGCAATCCCTTCTGGCATGTACCTTAAAGAATCAGTATCTCGATTTAGAGACAGAAAATGAAACCCCTTCACCAATAATTACATTCAAACTTACATGACTTGACATACGCCCGCAAGAATTATTGCATGCCTTTTAAAATTCAATGCTTCTTTTGAGTCTCGGGACCCCCTGCAATCTAGGTAACTAACGACATAGGTTAGCTCAATGGCCTTTTAACAACTCCAACCTAACAATTAATTTCACGAAAAAAAAAATTGTGAATCACCTTTCTGCTCATTAGTGTCTACACTTTATATGAATTTGCTGCCAACTGCTTCCCGGAAATGGTTGCATTTTCAAATATGACGGCAGAGGAAACTTGTTCCTGACCTCTGTTTCTGTTTGTTCTTTAACTAGCGCATATGCCGCAAAGTTGTCAATGCAAACAGATGGAAATAAAGTTTTGCATATTCCTGGTATAGAATTTGGTTGAAATACTTTATGCTTTTCAACTAGAGAACAACCAATGACAAAGCAGGAGAAGAAATCACCCAAGGCAGAGTAAGATTGTAATTGCAAATCCCAGTACACTGAAGCTCCCAAATTCTCTGCCAATAATTTACCTCCTTTTGCCTCAATCCCCAATCTAGCACCATTCTCACTCTTCGTCGCTTGTCCTGCAATTGTCAAAAAATGACTCTCAAGAGTCTTAGTGAATGTTATCTAACATTCGATGACAGACAAAAAAGAGAAATTACCATCATTACTCTCATATCAAAATTTTAGAAAATGTTGCATATATTCCTGATATAGAATTTGATTCAAATTAGCGTACGCCCCTAAATTAGATAACAAATTACAAAAATGCAGAAGAAGAAATTACCTGAGGCTACGGATAAGCGTAATTGCAGTGCAACCGCTTGAGAATTAAGTCAAGGGCCTCCATTCACTGCCAACTGCCATTAATAAGCTTCTTATTTCATATCCTGCCTTGCTTCCTGCATCATATAATACATTTAGTTAAAAGAAATTGGTCGCCCTGTTAAGTAAGCAAACCTTGAAATGTAATCACTCAACTAAAATTCAAAATTAATATAGACTTATGGATCAGGAAATGGTCAAGTTAGCTACACATGCAAATAATTTACCACTTTTGACATCAACCTAAATTCAGTCACGACTGCTTTATTCAATGTTGTAGCACCACTCTCACCCTTGATCACTTGTCCAGAAACTTGTCAATAATGGCAATACATGTAATCTGTGGCAAAATTAAGCTTCGTTGCTTTTTTTTGTTTTTCCTGCTTTTGGGTTCTGGCCTTGAAACGTTATTATTCAACTCCAAAGCCAAACTAAATGTAGGTCACTTGTCCTGCAAAAGAATTACTCATATTGCATTAATAATCTTTTACAGTAACGTTACCCATCTCACAAATTAAAAATCGTATATTCATAGGATATGAAAATCAGAATATTAGAAAGTAAGCATTGCAGATTTCTGATATAGAGTTTGATTCAAAATGCTATTTACGCTTCTTAATTAGATTAAAAACAACAACAAAGCAAATCAGAGTAATAGAAGAAATTACTTGTCAAAGCCCAATATGGAGGTTGGGAATGTGTGATATCTTAGGCCAGTCTTCTCCTTCCCCCTTGCGGTACCGTTCTTCCAGAAGCCTGCACTGCCAAATGTGCAATTCCTTCAATGTTGTCGTTTGATGAATGTGGTCGGGCAGTGCCTTTAATTCGGGACAACTCCCAATTGTCAAGGAAGAAAGACGTGGCATGATGTTGATGACGGTGTTTCCCGTTCTTGTAATCCCATAATCCCACTCCTCCAATTCGCGCAGAAACTCAATTGAAAGTGATTTCAATTTGGGGAAGGCAATAATAACTGATGAAGATGAAGATGAGTCATGATGATCACTTTCTATCCCCAAACATTCATCACCCACTCTTTTCACACTCTGCATGATCATTAGGCTGAGTTTTTCAAGGGACCGCAATTTTCCCAAAGGAGGCAGCTGCTCGCAATTTTGGCAACCATAGAGGACTAAACTCCTTAGATTGGTTAATGACATCAGCCAGTTAGGGAAAACACTGTTGCCTCGGTAGAACCGTATCTTTAATTCCTTTAAATCTGGAGGTGGTTGCAGGGCTTCCAGAAGAAGTTGATCGTCCTCGTTCTTCCTCCTTTCTCCTCCTCTTTTCTCCCCCTCGTCAAACCCAAGGGTCAAACTGAAGAGGTATTTCTTTTTGTCAAGTTCTAATCGCTTAGCCTCGCCCACATCTGATACATCACCCAGTCTACGTATACCACATACTTGAAGGCGTTCCAAGTTTTTAAGAGATTCAAGCCTACATGCTTTCCTACCATCAACACCTCCTCCTGCACTCACGTGGAACTCACCCAAGGTCCTAAGACCTGTTAATCTCCCAATCCCTACTGGCATGTACCTTAAAGAATTAGTACCTCTATTTAGTAAATGCTTCATGTTTATTAACTTCCCAATCCCTTCAGGTAATTCTTTAAGATTAAAACAATAACTAATTTCTAACTTTTCTAGATTATATAACTCGCACAATGTCTCCGGTAGCTCCACTATTTTCTGACAAGACAAATTAAGGTATCTTAAATGTACCAGCTTTTCTATGTTTCTCGGAATCTCCGGAGTCAAAGACCAACTTGAGTTATACGATTTGCCAAAATCTAATGCCCTTAAACTTGTCAATTCCCTAAATAATTCTTCTAGGATCTCACCATTTAATGATGAATGATCCGATCCATTATCGTTAATTAAGAGGCTACGCATTCTTTTAACTCTACTAGTGGAAACAGGAAATGAAGCCCCTATACTAAAGATTAACATTAAATGACGGACCTTCTCATCAAGAGAGTTTGTGGCGTTTGGTTCTTCACTACCATTAATTGCCATCGAAAAACATTCATTTTGACTTACAAATCGGGCAAAATCATGTACCATATCATGCATCTTACACTCTATAATCCGATTATCATAACTTTTCTTAAACTCTTGAAAAAATGAGCGAGAAGCTAAGATGCCAAAATACTCTTCACCTACTGTCTCCATCTCTTCATCTTCTTCTGCACTAAGATAACCTTGAGCCATCCATAACGTGATTAGTTTGTCTTTTTCTATATTGTAGTCTTTTGGAAAGACAGCACAATATGAAAAACATCTTTTTACTCTAGATGGCAAATCATTATAACTCAACAATAAAGAGGACAAAACATCTTTCTCAATCTCTTCTACTTTCCATAAATCACTATTTAAAATTCTTTTCCACTCTTCTTCAGTTTGTTTAGAACGCATGAGACTCCCTATTGTCTTTGCTGCAAGAGGTAAACCTTTGCACTTGCCTGCAATTCTTTGCCCAATTTGTTCTAATTTTTCACGTTCCTCGATGCTATCTTGTTAAACAACAACCAACATTCCTCTTCAGCTAACTCCTTAACGGAGATAATATCTATGGATCCCATCATGGATGCGACTGACCCTTTACGTGTGGTAACTAAAATTTTACTTCCATGGAGACCATTCTTTAGACAACGGTAGAATGGTTCCCATTTCAAGTAATTTCCATCCCACACATCATCTAAGACAAGAAGAAAGCTCTTCCCTGCAATTGATTCATAAATATGTTGAAGAAGAGAATGGAATTCAGCTAAATGAGATTCACGACCATCCAAAACTTCAACGATCGCTTTGGCTACCCTAAACTCCTCAAAAGTTTCTGATACACACACCCATAGAATTTTGTCGAACTTTCTCTTCACCTCGTCATGATTACAAGCTAGTTGTGCAAGAGTAGTTTTCCCTATGCCTCCCATACCAACAATTGAGATGATATGGAGGCCTTTTTGTTGCTCGCTACTCTCATGCAACAGCTTGCTTATGAGTTCATTCTTCTCACCAACTCTACCACAAATCTCTTCCTCATCAATCAAGGAGGTACTCTGTACACGCCTTGGTCTTTCACTACTTTTATTGCCACCCTTAACAAGATTGAACATGTCTTTTTGAGTGGCAATATCATGTAGCTCTTCATTCATTTCTTTGATCTTGTTGGCAATGTCATGACGGAGAAAGACTTGTTTGAAACCAAATTCTTCTTGTTTGAATCCAAAACAAGAGCCGGGAAAGCAGAGACATACCTTCTTTTTCTTATGAGGAACAACAAGAGCATTTTCATCAACGCCATCCTCAATTTGCAATTTGCGTCTTGCTGTGATCCACTCATCCAACACATCTTCAATGTCGTAGGATGCGTACTTGAGCCTACCCAGCCAAAGACTAACAGCTTTGTCCTTCACTTGCTTTTCCTCTGCATCATCGAGCACAACTTGAATGGCTTGAAGGTGGCTGGTAAGGCTTTTCACTTCTTTTTCAACACCAAACACAAGTTTCACCTGTGCCACCCCATACCGAATGAAAAATTATGGAACTTTATGGAGAGTCTTGTACATATTTCTAGTGAATCCTATCCAAATTTCATGATTTTACGAACCATCCACATTAAGTTATAAGCATCCTATTTCCACTAAAAGGTAAATTAAAACATAATCCTGAAACATTTTTCCTTTCAAACTTTCGTCAAATTGTAAGTCACTTAACAGCTACTAAAAATCATGAAAATCAATCTGAGCACGGCATAAAATGTGACTATCAAATCCTAAAAAGTTGAAGCCCAAAATCCAAGAATCATAAAAGAGACAATTCGGCAAAGAGACTATATCAGAAACCAAATTAAAATTTAACTTGAAAATAAATTATATGAAATCACTTACCAAACTAAAAGAATGTAAGAAAACTATGAAATTTTTCATAGAGTCTAAGTAATAGATATGAGATTCAGTGCTGAGTTGAGGTTTTACTAAACATTAAATTAATGACTGTTTCATAAACTTGAATGTTCTGCAAAACCTTAGCTCAACATTGAATATTTATACAGAGTTAAAATTGTTGGTTTTGATTATTTCTTATACACGAGAGTAATACTAAATTACCAGATAAATAAAATAAAGCAAAAATATATAATGTTTTTGATAAAAGCAAAACCAATTAAAATCATTGGAAGCATTTGTAATATGAGGGGTGTAAGTTTGATCACCTGTTGTTTTATCTCTTCAGCAGTGAAGGAAATCAGCTGCTCCAAGATAGTGGAAACGACGGCATCAACCATGGTGAATACAAAAGGAAACAAATTGATGTTTGCAAAAGTGATCAAAAGGATATTGAAGTGATCAAAAGTATTTATGGTTCATCACATGCTTGACTTTACTTCTCGACCATGTAAATAAAGAAAAGAAGAAGACAATGAGAGATGAAAGAATTTTTTGTGAATGCACACTGTTTCCATTACTTTACAGGCTTGCTCTTTTGTTTTTATTTGCCAATCAATCACATGCTCATTGTCTCCACTTCATTACTTTAATTGGGAAACTTTTCTCCACCACACTTTGTCTCTTGAGTGCCAGCTGAGTTACAAGTCACCTTATCACTTCTGCTGAGCTTGCATGTGTGCTGACTTCGCACTTCATTCTAACAAATAATAATAATAATTAGAGCATAGAATCTTCTCTTCACTTTCCTTCAATTGGGAAGCTTTCACTTTTACTGGCTTAAGATAAGTATCAATATCACAACGGTTGATGCAACTTATCCATAAGAGAAGTGAGGTAGGTTCTTGACCTTTTGATCAAGGTAGCTCACTCAGTGGCGGCTTTAATACTAGGCGAACTAGGCAGTTGCCTAAGGCCCCGTATTTAGGAAGGCCCCGATTTTTGGTATCTATTTATTAATTAATATAATTATTTTTTTTAAATTCAAAAAAATTAAGTTACATATATATTTTTTGTACAGTAAAAAAAAGCCTAATTTTTAGGCTTTACCCTATCATTACTCTCATTCATAATTATCTCTCTTATTTAATAATCTTTACCTTAAATATAAGATATATTTTTATGCTATAATAATGATTTTGAACGTTATGTCTTTACTTTCTTTTACTATTTCCCAAAAAACAATCAATGCTTTCCCTTTCCAAAAAAAAAACTCTTATTAAGATTAGTAATGTTAGATTTTTAGAACTAACTTTTGGTATTCTATTAAAATCTATTTAAAAACTCATTATCTATAAACCGATACACATTGAATCAAAGCTATTTTCAGCAAAAAGTTTTTGTGATCTCTTCTCTTCTCTACAAAATTCATTACCATCATCATCTTCATCTCAACTAGTCAATTGACTCAAATCCAGGTGCTATCATTCTATTTTTTCTATTTTTTATTATTATTGTTCTTATCCTTTTTAAATTTAATTTATTTTTTATTTTTTGTATTGATTTTGGCTTGAATAATCTAGAAAAAAAATTGTGTTTGTTTATTGGTTTTTTTTTATTTGAAAAGCATGTCAACTAGAAAATATGTATCGGGATATGAAAAATTGAAAAAAAAGAGGAGAATAGAAAAGTTAGTTCAATCTCAAAAAGGAGCTCTTGATAAATTTGTCACAACTAGTAAAAAAGATATAGATTTAAATGAAGAATTAGTTATTGAACAACCAAGTTTAAATGAATTAAATAATGATGAAACGGTGAATGAAATAAACAACATTGAAGATGATAAAAATAAAAATGCGGACAAAGTTGATGTAGAAAATTTATTTGTTCCAAATAATATTTATGATCCAGGAAGATGGGAAAATGTTGATACAAAGTTAAGAGATCTTTTAGTAGAAAAAGGCCCAATTAGAGAGAATAACATAACTTTCCCAAAAGATGAAAATTCTAGGCATTTCTCTACTGCATTTTATGTTAAAATGTTAACAAATGGAGAAAAACATGATAGAAAATGGTTAATATATTCAAAAGATTTTAACAAAGTATATTGTTTTTGTTGCCAATTATTCAATACAAGTTGTAGCAAAAATCAGCTTAGTGATGAAGGAACAAGAGATTGGAAAAATCTTAATTCTAAACTTAAAAGTCATGAAACAACCAATGAACATATAACTAATATGAATGCATGGGTTGATTTAGAAGCAAGACTATCGAAAAGAAAAACAATTGATAAAGATGTTCAAGAAAGAATTGACAAGGAAAAAGAACATTGGCAAAAAATATTAATACGAATTATTGCTGTTGTAAAAAATCTTGCTAAAAATAATTTAGCATTTCGTGGAAAAAATGAGAAGATCTATGAAGAGAGAAATGGGAATTTTTTAAGTTTAATTGAAATGATTGCAGAGTTTGATCCAACAATGCAAGAACATATTCGACGTATTAAAACCGGTGAAATTCATGATCATTATCTTGGACATAACATACAAAATGAACTCATATTAATGCTAGCACTTGAAATAAAAAAATCAATTGTTAACAAAGTTAAGGAAGCAAAGTACTTTTCAGTTATACTTGATTGCACTCCAGATGCAAGCCACCAAGAACAAATGTCTCTTATATTAAGATGTGTGGATATTTCAACAAATCTAGTAAAGATAGAAGAATATTATTTAGGATTTTTACAAGTTGACAATACCACTGGAAAATGTATTTTTAATGAACTTGTGGATGTAATTAAAACTCTTGAACTTGATATTAATGATGTAAGAGGACAAGGATATGATAATGGATCTAATATGAAAGGAAAAAATCAAGGTGTACCAAAAAGATTATTAGATATAAATCCTAGAGCATTTTATACACCATGTGGCTGTCATAGTCTTAACTTAGTGCTTTGTGATATGGCTAATTCTTGTCCTAAGGCTATTTCATTTTTTGGAGTTGTTCAACGTGTTTACTCACTATTTTCTTCTTCACCTAAGAGATGAAAAATTTTACAAGATAATATACCTAATTTAACTGTTAAATCATTGTCACAAACACGTTGGGAAAGTCGCATAGAAAGTGTCAAAGCAATAAGATTTCAAACTCCCCAAATTAGAGATGCTTTACTTGAATTAGCAGAAGTTAGTGAAGATCCTAAAATAAAAAGTGAAGCTAAATGTTTAGCAACATATGAATTGGAAAACTTTGAATTTTTGTTAGGCATGATTATATGGTATGATATATTATTTGCTGTGAACACTGTTAGTAAAAGCTTACAAAAGGAAGATATGCAAATTGATGTTGCCATAAATCAACTAAAAGGTCTTACATCCTTTTTTGAGAATTACAGAGAAAATGGTTTTGTGTCTGCTATGATTTCAGCTAAAGAGATTGCAAATGAAATGGAAATAGAACCAAAATTTCATGAAAAACGTATAATTCGTAGAAAAAATAAATTTGGCGAGAATAATAATGAAGAGAAAATTCTATCTCCCGAAGATTCTTTTAGAATTGATTACTTTGTATATATAGTAGATCAAGCTATTTCTTCAATCACCAATAGATTTGAGCAGTTTCAATTCTACGAAAATATTTTTGGATTTTTATTTAATTTTGAAAAATTAAAATCATTAGATGATGAAAGCTTAAAAAGTTATTGTATTAATCTTGAAAACATCTTGAAATATGATATGTTTTCTGATATTGATGGATTAGATTTGTTTTCAGAGTTAAAAGTCTTAAAAGAAGTTTTACACATGGAAAGAAATAGTCCACTTGATATACTTAATTATATTAAAAAAGTAGATTCTTTTCCAAATGCATTTGTTGCTTATAGAATATTATTGACTGTACCTGTAACTGTTGCTTCTGCTGAGAGAAGTTTTTCTAAATTGAAGTTAATAAAATCTTATTTAAGAACTACAATGTCACAAGAAAGATTAAATGGATTAGCTATATTAGCTATTGAAAAAAATTTGTTAGCTAAATTAGAATATAAGATTTTAATTAATAATTTTGCATCTCAAAAAGCAAGAAGAATAAAATTTAATTGATTAGTAATTTGCATTAGTGATGGCTTGCAGCAAGGATCATAGTAGGTAGGATTAATGATTTAAAGTTTACAAGAAGATTATGGTTGTGGCTTATGAAGTTTTAGAGCATCTTAAGGAGATGGAATTTGTGGAAGACAAAGTTAGCTAATATTTGTGTGGAAATAAATAGATATCTTTCTGGCTATTATTTTTTTTTTGGGATCTTGTTAATAATTGTTGTAATTCAAGATATTATTGAATATAGTTAAAGTTTGAGCTATTTGATGTTGTTGTGAGAATTTTTTGAGCTGTTTAATGTTTTTGTGAGATTTGATATTTTAACATCAAAAGGCCTAAAATAAAATTTCCCCTAAGGCCCCCAATTGGTTAAAGCCGGCCCTGAGCTCACTTCAACATTTGCGATTATGCCTGTGATCAATTTTTACATTCTTATACAATTAGCTGGCATATCTTCTTAATTTGAAATCTACATATCAATAGAAATACGCTTTCTTTGAAGCTTGTAGCCCAATTTTATAAGTTATCCCAAGCTCGTACTCAATTTAGGTTTCACTCATCGTATATCTACTTCTTAGAAATTTGAAGCAGTTGAATAATTCAAAAAAGAAAACCATTTTATTTTATCCCCTCCTCATTGACCATATTTATTCATATATTTAATTATTAGTGGGACTTAAAATATATATGTGAAAAGTATTTTAATCACAAGCTTCATAATTTGACATGTGTCAACATCATGTTATAGAACAAATAGAGGCCCCAAAATGATCTTGACAGTGATCTTTGAGCTTAAGCATAACTATGAATGCAGTGATAAATTTCATTACTTTGTTTCTTGTAATTACAATCGATACTTAGATGTGTTACCAAAATTACGAACTATACTAGAGAAAAATCAATAAACAACATTTGTGTACACTAGCTGATTCAACTAAAAAAATCGCTTGATATTGTACAAAGGTCCGAGATACATCATAATTAGTAGTGGTTTGATTAAAACCACCTCTTCCGCGCTTGTCCTGTCTGAACCAGTCAAATGTTTGATTGACTGAAAACTTTATAAATCCAACAAAAGAGCATAATAGATTAACAAACATGAATCACAAGCAAGTAAACATGCACAAAAGTAAGAGGCATGCTTACGGTTTGCGCACCACATATCTTCGTGTCCCATTTTAGTTAACATCGTCATCATCCTCAATGTACTTTTCCTGCACTTCAGCTACTGTAGATATCTTTGTTAAGCAAAACTTGTCTGACTGAATTACATGGGAAAAGTGTGGATACAATATCTGGGAAAAAGAAGTTTCCATGATTTTGGTAAATTTATGAAAAACGCATGAATCGAATTTGACGCCTACCTAACAGCAAAATTAGTTTCTCAAACGTACAAATTAGAAGATGCAGATGCATACAATGAACCATAAAAGTTTTATGAATATGAGAATCACAAGATTGAAAATAGGTGAAAAGAAGGATATCTGTAATAATCCCAATCCACATCGCGAACGGCAATCTTGCTGAATTCAACTGCACTGGCATCCATGCCAGCAAAGATGTACCCATTGCTTTTATCTATCAGCTTCACGAGTTTTGCCACACTTTCCTTATCCTGAAGAGGAGCAGCCAACTAAGATCTTATTCACAAATAATTCAAAGAAACTCAAGAAAGAATTCAAGAGAAACTGATGACCTGAATATCTAAGGTTGAAAAATTGACCAGACTGTAGACTTCTATTACATCACACAGCTCCTTTGTAAGCTTTCTGCAAGCAGATTTATTAACAGCTTGTAAATAAAATATATTTGAACAACAGATATTACTTATCTCCAATTGAAATTAGAAGAACACCATACAAGCAGATTCCTGAGGTTGAGTGAGGCAAGAGGCAATCAATATACATACTATCAAGGGCAAATATGGCTTCTTTTCATATTGGCATCTCAATGACAACACTGGATGAATTTGCAAGTATTCAGAAAGTGGTTTGAATTCATTGAAAAGAATGGCAGCCACATACAGAACAGAATGTTGACTGTAACATATGCAGGTCTTAGAAAAGAAGCTGCACTGCATATGTCATCAAAGCATGAATGAAGTAGACTGGAATTTGATAACAAGTATACCATCTGGGACCTAACATCTCCATCCAAACGACACCATATGACCCAAGTTGACAGACATCAATATGACTGTATAGTTGTTGAATTCTCCATGTTATCTTCTTTTCAAGATAACTCTTTCTTAAGATCAAGAAAATTTTATGAAACCACACATCTATATTTCTAGTACAGGCACATTTTAACCACTTATTCATTGAGTCTGATGAAAACAAAAGAGGAACTGTTTTTTTCCCCCATTCATTGTTACACAAGAAATTCAAATAAAATTTGGCTAACAAATATGCTTTCTTTTGACTTCCGAGACAAGATATCGCAAATTGAAATCTAAGGCTGTAACATGGCCAAAGCCAAAAATTGGTCACTTGCATCTAAGAGCTGTCTCTGGACAAACAGAAAGGCATTTCCATTGACAAATTTCATGATATTTGTGTGGGCATTGTAGTGTGGCAGTAGATGGAAAGGGGAGGTAACAATTGAAAATGATAGAAACGATAGTCAGAAATAGCAATGGACATAATTTGCATCATTGATTCAGCTAGAATTCAAACCTGTACTTAGCAGAACGAGGGTCCTGACCCAGGGCATGCTGTAAATATGACAAATCTTGCACATCCATATAGTACTCGAGATTAAAAGCTGCAACATACCCAAAGTAAATGAATGGTGAGGAAACGTAGCAGATAGGAGCTTGTGACAATATCTGATATTTCAAACTAAACAAACAAGTAGGAGAGCTACACTTAAAACCACACCTAGCTTTCCATAATTCTCAATCAGGTCGATCTTAGAAAAGACATTGACATGGGGAAGTTCCAGATGGAGCATCGTAGACAATGAGAGAAGCAAAGCACTAACAGTTTACGGTACGGTTCGGTTCAGGCCCAGAACCTGAATTAAAAGAAAATCATAATGGTGCGTTTATTTTAGGATTTAGGGAATGAAAATGAAAAAAATATGAATAAAACTTATATTTATTTGGTAAAATATAATTTGGGAATGAGAATAAAATATGGGGATCTCCCGTAATTTGGAAATAAGAAATGATAATTCTATTTCCATGGAGAATTGAGAATGAAAATGAGGGAACGAGAATAAAATCCATATTTACTTTTGTATCTTTCTAATTTTTTCATAGTTTCTGAATTATTCTGGTTCAAATCACAATTAATTTTATTATTTTAAATGTTATTATTATTATTATTAACTTTATTATTTTAGTTATTATTAATTATTGTTATTATTATTTTTACTAATATTATCATTATTAACATTTATCATTATCATTAACATTTATTATTATTATTATTATTGTTGTTGTTGTTGTTATTTTTATTAACTTTATTATTTTAGTTATTATTAATTATTGGTATTATTATTTTTATTAATATTATCATTATTAACATTTATTATTTTAATTAATATCATTTTTATAATAATATTTATACATGTATCTAGTAAAATGAAAATTACATTATTTAATACTATGGGTATTTTGGTAAATTAATTCTCATTCTCATTCTTCATTCCCATTTATTTTGTCAAGTAAACACATCAATGACATTTCAGCATATTCTCATTTCCATTTATTTTTACTAAGTAAACATTGGAATCTCATTCTCATTCCTCATTCTCATTTCCAGCCCATTTTCATTCCACCATATTTTCATTTCATGAAGTAAATGCACCATTAGTTCATAAAAATATAAACTGTTTGGTTTTCGTCTATTCATTTGAACCGAACAGGGTAATTTCGATTTAATTTAGTTGTTCGGTTCAATTGAATATACAAAACCCATGATGTTAAACAAAAAGTTTGAACTATTTAGTTCTTGGGAATTTTTTTCAGTTAAATTTTTTTTTATGTACGCATCAAATATTTATTTCATGTTAAAAAAAGTTTGAACTATTTAGTTTTTAGGAATTTTTTCCAATTAAAAAAATTATTTATTTTTATTTACGCAACCAATATTTATTTATTTTATCTCCTATTTGTCATCTAAAGAGATACTACAAACGGATATCTAAAAAAAAAACTTTATTTTTAATCATGATAGTTTAATTATGATTTCTGAGATTGATTGTGGTATTTAATGTTTACTCAGATAATGTTAATATAATTGAGGCTGAAGCCTTACTCTTTGGTATCCAACTTGCTAGTGAAATTAGTTTATCTTGGGATTCACTGCAAGTGCACTAAGACTCACATTGAGTTGCTTTTGACTTGGATAGTTGCTGACCAGTAGTGTTTATTGTTACAAAGAAAGATTTTGGAAGTGCTCATCTTTTTGGAGATTGTAATAAAACAACTAATACTTCAGCCAGGTTTGCATTTAGCTCTCATAATTTATTGTATGGGCGTAAGATTTTCCACAACATTTAGCTTGTTTTCTTTGAATTTTATCTTGAAAAAAATAAGAACCTATATTTCAAAAAACTAAAAACATTATACTATAATAAGTAAGTTTTATATTACCATTCATATTTCTTTTAACAGTAAGGAATGCTCTATCTAAAAGTTATTAATTTTTTCAATTTTTAAAATTATAAAATTTATTGTAAGAGATAGAAAATTAAGACAAAAGTTTATATTAAAAGATTGCGTATTAAAAGAATAATATTTGGTTAATAGTTTGGGTAAGTGGCTTTCAAACAATTTTATTTCGCTAATGTCACGGGATGAGTATTTTGCACAACAAACTCCTGTGGTACTTAAAACAGCTTTTATGAGATAGTTGCAAAGTAAGCCTTGAACTTAGGGTTGGCAATAGGATGGGATGGGTGGGATTTACTAATCTCGGTCCCGTCCCGAATATGCAAGTGGGATAAAAAAAAAAGTCTCACTCCCGATATTTTTATTTGGGAAAAAAATATGTCTCAATCGCATCCCAAAAGAAATGGGATTCTGCGGGAGCCCATCCCAATTGGAAAAATTTTCATCCTTAGTTGGCAATGAGACGGGACGGGACGAGACTGGATTTGTTAATCTCAATCCCGTCCCATATATACAAGTGGGATAAAAAAAGTTATACTCTCGTCCCTATATTTTTTTGTGGGATAAAAATGTGTCCCAATCTCATCCCAAGTGAGATGAGATCCCACAGAATCCCATCCCATCAGGAACAATTATCATTCCTACTTGAACTTTTCGACTAGCTACGCTATGATACTTGCGAAAAAACTAGAGAGAAGAGAGAGTAATATAGTCAAAGAGAAAGCATATTATTCACAAGAGTGTGTACAAGAGAGTTTGAGAGCTTACAAATATACTTGATTTGTTCTTACTTCTTGTATGCTCAAATGGCAATCATCATGCCCTATTTTTAGGGTAGGCCTACCCTTGAATGTTTTATGTCTAGAGAGTTCTCAAAGCTCTTATGCTTAGTAATGCTTGGAGTGTTCCAAAAAAACCTATGTACAAGCTACATGCTACACTACTCTGGTAAATTCTAGAGAATTTCGAGCTATGTACAAGTATGAGAGTGTGTTACAGTGCATTGGAAATTTTTAAAATCAAATAAGCTAGTACAATTTCGTGCAATTTAGCCTCTTTGACTAGAAAATTTGAGCGGCCCGCGACACTAAACACTGAAGTTTAAATCCTAAAGGAGATAGGGATTAGAAAATTGATTTGGACTCTGCCCACTCTCTCTTCTTTTTTAAAAAATATTATGTAATAATATCAAAAAATATTGCTTTCAAAATCTTTGTCTATAATGTACACTACAAATTATCAAGAATACACACACACACACGGTATACCCAATCAGATTAGTTATCTTTATATTTTTTTTGATAAGGGGGCATTAGTGCTACTTGAATCCACTAAAATATTTTTTATACCAATGTATTCAAGTGTATCGTATCTTTTTTGCGAAATATTTTATTTTATGTATGATATCGTGTTATCTTCGCGATCATTATGATAATCATATTTTCATTTTAAAATGGGTGTGTATAGTATTTTAATAGATTTAAATATTTCCAACCTAAATAAATATTTCGAGCATGTTGACCATTCATGACAAGCAAATGAAAATAGATGCATGATAGGCGTGTAATCGCATTCGTATGAATCTTATTATCACAAGGCAAAAAAAAAAAATGTCAAAGCGAAACACAAAGTAAAATTTTCCCTTAGCAAAACAAAATGATTACAATGGCTCAAATTTTTTCTAAGGCACTAGTTTAATTCTCAAAATACGTATTTACATAATGCCCAAGTTCATCTGAAGTTTGAGATATGAGTTTAGGAATTTCTGGGCGACGGAACAGCCACAACCCCCTGACTTTTTATGGCCGATAATTAGCATCTTCCCAAATGCATACTAGCGAGCCAGATCCATCCTCTGAGGAAACCTACCAGCCTCATTATAACAATGCAAAAAAATTACTATTATTGTATTAAACATCTTTTACAATAACATTTTAACTCAATAATAATCTTTGTGAGATATCTTAATTAGGCCAGTCTTCTCCTTTCCCTCTCTGCAACGTCTGTCTGGAAAAGGACATTGAAAATACGTAATTCCTTCAACGTCGTCGTTTCATCAAAGTGGTTGCTTTATTAGCTTGGAAAAAAAAATCAATTGAAGTATGAACAAATTCATAACTTCATAAGGATATGTTTGAATTCAGGTGTTATAATTTTAATCCACAATTGTCAATGGATAGATTCTCTAGCTGTGAATTGTAAGTGTTTTTGCTGAATGAACAAAGGTAAGCAGATCTAATAAAATTGTTAACCTCTATTTCCAGCAGGATTCTTTTAGGTGGCAAATTAAATTAATTAATTACTATTTAGAGACTGGTAACATTATTGATGTTGTTTAATTTTATCAGACCATTACGAGCTTTCAAAAATAAAAATTGATGGGTGCTAAATTCCTATCGAGAGCATGGAGGTTGGGAATGGGAATCAGGAGAAGTCCTTGGGGAACAATTAACATGCATTGTGCTGAAATGGAGGTTATATTTAGGGGTGGGCACCAACCCGCCCAATTCGTGAAACCGACCCGACCCGTGTGATTTTTTATAGGTTGGGTTGGGTTGGGTTGATAAAATGCACGGGCTTGGTTGGGTTGGGTTAATTTGCACACCATATATCTTCACGTCCCATTTTAATCAATGTTGTCATCATCCTTATACTCCTCCTGCACTTCAGCGACTGTAGACATCTTTGTTAAGCAAAACTTGTCTGACTCAATTACATGGGAAAAAGTGCAGTTACAATATCTGGGAAAAAGAAGTTTCCATAATTTTGTACATTTATGAAAGACGCATGAATCAAGATTGAAACCTGCCTAACCGCAAAAACAATTTCTCAAACGCACATGAAGATGCGGAAGCATACGATGAAATATGATTAAATAACCAAAAGGTTCTACGGATATGAGAATCATAAGGTTGAAAATAATCCCAATCAACAACATCACGAACGGCAGTCTTGCTGAATTCAACCGCACTGGCATCGATCCATTGCTTTTATCTATCAGCTTCTTCACCAGTTTGCAACACTTTCCTTATCCTGAAGAGAAGCAGCCGATTAACAACTTATTCACAAATAATTCAAAGAAACTCAAGAAAGAATTCAAGAGAACAGTTTCTCCAATGCACAAGTTATTACATCACAAATAATTCAAAGAAACTCAGGAAAGAATTCATGAGAAGCTGATGAGCTGAATATCTAATGTTGAAAAATTGACCAGACTATGGTCTTCTATTACATCAAACAGCTGCCAGCATATATGGGTAAATTTTCACTCACTGCAGCCAGTCAACATGCACATAGATAAAGGAGCAAAATAAAATGCCAAAAAAAAAAACATTTATGGCTGCAAAATCTC